>VZRV01002226.1:4045077-4321587 GCA_013398115.1 Falcunculus frontatus
CAAAACTCCAAACTTGAAATAATAAAAAAACCCCAAACAACAAAATACCAAAACCATAGAGCACTGAACATTTAATCTTGGATACACAGACAACTCCTTAGATATGACACACAAATTTTAAGAAGCATAATAACATCCTATTAGGTACAAAAAAACCCCCTCTCCTTTCATGTACCTGGGTCTTATCCCACTAAAAAGGAAGAAGGATAAAGAAAAGTCTCCCTATTTACATTGGAACATGCACCTAATTAAGTTCAAACACAAAATAATTTCAGTAGGAGAAAGACAGCTTAAGCAGCAGGCAACTGAAAAATGCTGTGCCACTTCTCAAATGTTTTATGGTTGCTGTAACAGTGCTAAGAATTGCCTGATACCTGACAGTCATCTGAGGTTATCAGGAGTTATCAGGACAGCTGGTCAGCAAGGAGGATACTAAGCTGGTGCTAACAATCCAGAGATCAATGGATCACTCTTTTGAGACCCAGGAAATTGCTTCATAACACCACCAGTCTGGCAGATAAAGATCCCAAAAGTTTATTTGTTTAATTTTAATAAGGATCCAGAAACAGATGTATACTGACTTTTCTTAAGTATTTTAGGATACTTCTGTAAAAACTGAATTTATTCATAGTTACACCAATTCCCTGTTACTCCTATTTTTATAGTATACTAAAGGGAACCAGGATCTTGAAGTAGTTCAGTAAAAGAAATTCAGTAAAACAGGGTAGGCAATGTATGTACTTTATGAATTAAATTGCTAAAGAGCTGCAGGTGCTCCTCTCCAAGAGTTTCAGACTAACAGCAAGGAAATCAGATGCATTACCTATTTAGGGTTTCTGGAATCCACTTTCCATAACAGTATTTGAAAACGAGAATACTAAAAGCAGCATTGATCATTATTGCCCTCAATAACAGTGTTCTGAGTTTCCCATGTGGCTTAGTAGGTGGGGTTTTAAGGCCTTTTTCCTCTATTGCCAATGTCACAGCTGTACCCTGTAAACAGTGGGCTGTTGCTAGAAACACCATTATCAGAAGGACTTTATGCAGTATGATAAGCTGTGATATTCATATCTTTTCTATATGTATGTAGCCATCAAATCACAAGGACAACAGAACACAAATGCATTAGGATAGTCATGAATTACAGTTTCCTTAAAAAAAGCCCCATTGTCCCTATAGAAATCAGTATACCCAAACATTTGAAAAAAAAAATAACGTTTTGAAAAGGAGAGTGAGCAAAACCAACAAATTTTTTGTAACAAGTAAGAATTAATTTCAATCTGCAGGTTCATTTCAATGAAGATTAGTGACTTTTAACAAGTCACCTATGCAGGCTCAGCAAGCCAATGTAGCTTACTGAGTAATTAAAGAATCGGATCATGAATGTAGTCAAGGTCTACCTGTAAAAGTGTGATATGACAGCAGAGCAGCCAACTATTTTAGTCGTGGACAGATGACAAATGACAGGATAGGAAATAGTCAAACCTGATAGTTAAATGGGATAAAAAGCATCGTTGAGACTAACTGCACACCCGAAGAGACGCTTACCTGACAGTTACGGTGCCATTCACTGCTACGTGTAGAAAAAGCAGGATCCATCAGCAGCATTACACTCTTGTTCCCTGGAGGAATTCCCCAAATAATAATTCTTTTGGATGGCCAAACTTTTCCGAACTTTTTGTTAAGCAGAAAGCAAATTCACATGGAACTTATTCGGGAAGTGGTTTGGTTCAAAGAACCTCTCAGGAAAAGGATGCATTTCTACAAAGTGAATAGTATGACAAAGGGAAATGAAGTCTTCAGGGATACAGTAATAGTTGCTCTTTTCCAATATGGCTGGAAACAGAGAAGAATTATGTCTGTTAGGTGTATAAACAATAAACTTCATCTCTCCAGGACAGGAAACAGACCATATAATGGATAATGTTTGTATTACAGTGAATAGGACATTTGTCTTAATAAAATAGAGGCATGCAACGAAGATGTTTTGACTCCAGTACATATTCAAATAAAGGTTGTCCTCACCTTTGTGTGCAAAACCAATTTTCACAGCAAAATAAAATGTCCTATGGATAAACAACAAGATCAGCGTACCCTGACAGTAATAAAACATGTACATGATGAAAGGCAGGCTTTTGTGCAAGCTGACCTACTCATGAGTACAAATACCTGTAAATCCTGTGTGATAGTTGAAAATATATCAACTACACAGCTTATGGCAACAGATAAAAATGAAGTAAACAGATAATGCTCTGTGTCATCTCTTCTTTAAGCAAGCCAAGTCTCAGGATATTTTAAGAACAGAAGGCTTATTTTGGTCTACTTCAAAATTAATATACAGACACAAAAACTCATGCTTTTGGAGCAGTACATAAAGAACACAACAATGACATATTCTTTGCATCTAATTATGAGAAAAGGGGATGCAAACTGCAGTGAATTTGATCTTTTTTCAGCTGTACAGTTGGTTGGATTTGAAATCTGTGTAACACTCTTTTTGATATAAGGAAGAAAAATGGTCTAGCTGAGGATTTGGTCTTTCATAATTTGGGGGTATACAGCTATTTTGACTGCTTAAAAATCTTATATTCATTTTTCTAATACAGATATATTAATTAGAAATGCCAATATGCCTCTCCTTAAAAGCAGGCATATGATAATGACCTGTTCCTCTGTTTTCTGCTTCCTTGGGGTATAGAGATTAATACAAAAACAGTTTCTCCAGCAGTAACAGCACAAGGCACTTTGTAACATTTTAAATGCAGTTGATAATTAAGGAGAGGAAAACCTTACACTGTTGAAAGGAATACTTGAATCAGATAATGTTACTTTAATATTTACTTTAATCTTTGGTAATGTCAAATGCCTAACATCAGATCTCTGAGGATATAATAATGGAAATAAGAAGGCTGGTATTCTGTGCTGATGAGTTCTCTTTCTCCTGACGGTAACTACCTCAAAAACCATAGCACAAAGAAAGAAAGTCCTGGTTTTTAATTGCATTGTGGGCAGTACACAGAAGTCTTCTCATATTTATTCTCTGAGTCTAATCCATAAGCATTTTAAGAGTTTAGTGACTTTAACAACCAAAAGTGTTTTTAATAGAAAATGTCACCAACCCATCATCTCTCATGCCCTTTTGGGGTGAGTTTTATTCAGGTGAGAAGGAATTGTCATCCTTAATACATGTCAAAAACTTCGTTTCTTCCTCTCTTTTTCTCCTTCTCACTATATATACACATAAACCTAATTGGATTTCAAACCCAGGAGAACATTTCTGACAAAACTCCAGTCTCTGAGGGAGTTCTTCCACAGACATCTCATTATATGATTTTAAAGTAATAAAAAGACAACCAGAACTGAAAAACAGACCTAGTAGAATGTTTCATTCCAGATCTTCATGCACACTTTTGTGAGAACAGGAAGGGAGACTTGGAGAACTGGTTGCATAATGCAGGAGCATTTGGGAGCATCCAAAAATAAGATAAATAGTGAGAGAAACATAGAACAACAAATCTTAACATTCATATAGCAAGTAATTTTCATTTACTACTGCAGACCTTCTTTTATGAAGTGAAAATCCCAACCAGCTAACTGGAAAGAATTTGCTTTTTGTTAAAAGGAACTGACTGCTTTTAATACAAATTTACCCACAAATTCTAAATAAATAAATCACACATGCATCCTAGCATATATGATGCAAAAAATAACCTCAGAAAACATTCCTTCCTTTTCATAGCATTCTTAAGACTTTTTAGTGGGCAATGTGTTCACTAAAACTACACTACATTTGTCAGATGTGCTGGCTATGTTACAGAATAGCAAAATGACCTAATTTCAAAGAAGGAAAAACAATACAAAGCTTAATAATCCCAGTAATTTACAAAGGCCTGGAGTTTCTCCTATTTGGCTTGCACACGGGTGCAAACCAAAAAAAATAATACCCAAAAATCTGGTGGAGTAAGAGAAGAATACAACTAGGTCTGTAATAGCAAAACAATCATGAGCCTTTGTTTGAAAACAGCTTGTTAAGAAAACAACTGTTCTACATGTTTACTACAGAAAACAGATGAAGGACACCAAAGGAAATTATAGTTTCACCCTGACCTTTAAAGGATAGATTGCTAAAATCAAGCATAGTTGGTCTACTCATACTCGGGAAATGCAAAACTTGAGGAAAAAGAATCCATATCTGGAGAACAGAAGCATTTCAGAGAAGGATTCTAAATTAAATTCACTTATATCTGACAGGATAAAATCCAGCAGTAACATCTTAGGAGAAAATATTCTGAGAATATTATTTATTTAAGCTAAAAAATAAATTTCTAACAAAAATGCTAGTAGTTTAATCAAAGTAAGACTCAAGTTCCTTCCTCTCTATTGCCTGTGCATTTTCTTTTTCGGCCTTCAGTTTCTGATATCTCATAGGCTTGTGCATCTCTAGATTTTAGAATTAATAAAAGTTCCATTTGAAGCCATATTTACTTTTAGGGTAATAGTTTCTTTATTTTTTCGGTGCAACATCGTCCATTTTTCCTATGATGTATGATGTATTTTCTCACAATAGTTGTATATTTTGTCCACATACACTACTATAATTATTTTACTCACTGGCCTATTACATTCAGCTGGAGAAAAACAATTTTTTTTCCCTGGTGCTTTTTATATCACCGCTTTCCCTGTAGGTCTGGAAGCAACTTGACCAATATATTCATTTGCATTTTGTTCAGTCCTTGGATGGGTGATGGCCCATTCGTGAAAGTAATTCATTTTTGCAGATTTAAGAAACTCTGTGTTTACCTTCATTCTTGAAAAGGCAAAATAAATTGCCACCATAAAATAATGAACTCAGTATCCACTTTCCTGTGACGCTAAGTATAGCAATATTTAGAAGTTGGGAAATTAAATGGTTAAAGTTTCAGAGAAAAGCTCCTAGGTACGCTGAGCACAAGCACAATTTTAGAGTAAACAGTTAGCAGTGTAGGTACTCCTTCTGCAAACCATTCCTCCACTGTCCCAGAAAGAAACCATCTTTATGTTCTCCTGCCTTTAAATATAAGCTTTCAACAGCAAAGTTGTTAAGACACGTTTACTGAAGAAAAATATAGAACAGACGAAAGCTGTCCTATTGTTTGTGTCAGTCTATTGTCACTGGATAATCACACATTTTAATTACTTTCAGTTATGTAAAGATAGGGGAGAAAATGCATGTGTGCAATGTTTTTTTAGAGGAATTACTTATTTGCTTGAGCTGTTCATATGGATGTGCAGCAGCAACATTAATGTGCTTTGAGCTATTTTCTTTAAGATGATTAAAAAAGTAAAAATGGACTCAAACTACCTGGTGTGCATCTGCAAAGTTTAAGAGAGCAGCTCCATGAGACACTGAAAAAGAGATAGCTGGGAACTACACCAGGGTCTGACCCCCATTAACACAAAAATGAGGTGCTATTACTATGGCAACTGGCTTTGGTTACAGGTGGAGGTGGTCGACATTTTTCCTCTCTGCAATATGCCTACAGGCCACATTAGAACTGAGGAAAATTCATCTTTTCTGGAGGTACAGATTGGTGTTTCAAAACCCACAGAGCAATTTTATCCATCATGCAGCATTGTCATCCCCAACTGGAAACCCAGGACATATGCAGTGTTCACTCGCACGGGTGGCAGGATGCCGCTCACTTGAAGGACTTGCATTCATTTTCATCGACCGTGAATCCCAGACAATCTCTGTGGTTATTGCAAATCAGAGGATAGATACAAGTCCCTAACCTAGAATTAATTTCTTCCTGTTATTTCTTTTCCAAGCCTCATTTCAGTATGGAATAGGTCTTCTCTTTTTATTTTCCCCTGAGCTTCGTGAGAGGAGCTCAATGCCACTGAAATCGTTGTTAAACACTTCCCTGCAACAAAGGCACATGCACAGGCATGCATTTATCTATTCTTCCTTTCTTGGACAGAGTTAAATCCCCTATGAGCTATATTGCCCTGATCCTTGTGAAAATGGGCTTATTGGTATCTCAGCCAGAACAGTAAGAATGAGTTACTTCATTATGGAAGGTACTACTATCTAATTTATGAACTTCTGCTCCTTAAATGCATTCACATCCCAGAGACCAAGCCTGAGAAAAGACATAAATTTTCACAGAAAACAGAGGACCCTGCAATAATATTTTTGAACACAGCTTTGGTATTCAGTAAAGCAGATTATAAGTGTGAATGCTGGTTTACCACTTACACAAGGGCAAATAAACTTCAGATTCCCTATATTAAACATACATACATTTCCTCAAAGTAGCTTAATTGCTCATTACAAAATGACTTCTGTATGATGTAGACTAAAGATTGAAAAAACAGTGTTTAAAGTTTTCATTAATAATACAACATTTCAGTTAACTACTACGTTTTTCAGGAAGACACATGTAACAAAAATAAAAGTTTTTCAAGGAAAAAAGTTATCTTAACCTTAGCAATAGCAGTTACTGAGAAATGAAATTCAAAATTCTCTCTGTGAGAAACATTTTTTATTTTTCTGTAGTTTTTTCTTTAACATTCCTGCTAGCATTTAAGTATTTCAGATGCATAGGGATTCTAAATGTAAGACCAAATTCCTTTGTTCTTTAGTTGGTCCAGGATGCTAGACAGCTAAATGTAAAGTAATCTGCAGGGTTTTCTCCATTGTTTTTCGTTTAGCAGTTCTTCTTTTATACGGGTCATAAAGGCAACAGTCTGTAAAATCTGTTTCAGGTTTTCTTGCTCAGTTGTACTAATCTCGAGATCTTATTCTTTTTATCAGAGGCTGGTGTCTTTCTTTTTTCAATTAGAATTCTCTGAATGATTCTTCATGATGTGGAAAGTCTTCATCTCTTCAAGGAATCTGATTCAGTTAACCTGAAGTGACCTCAATTTTGAACACAATAGAAATAATTTGTTTTCTTTACCTCTACTTTTTAACACAGTCATGCCTAGATGATCTTTTCTGGTAACCTCACCAAGAACTTAAAAAGAGGATTTAGGTAAAACATTATGGGAAGAGAAAAGCTAATTGAAATTTCAATAAAAAATTAATTGCCACATCCCACTACAATAAAGAGGTCAAATCATCCTCTTACACTCATTGTGCACATTGTCAGAAATACTTTGATGCAGAAAAAGGACCAGTAATAGTATCATTGATTTTGCATTCATTTGCAGTTGGGAGGAGGGTAAAACAAAGCATTTATTAACCCTGTTCTCATCCCAGCACTGTGAACTTACTCAGAGGTATACGGAATGCCCAGTTGTAAGCTGCCACATGTACACTGTTCTGTATGGATTTATATAGTCATATAAAATGTAATTCTGGGATACTTCACATTATGAATTTCTATCAGCCAAGTCAAGAATGGTCTGGAAAACTCCCTGGAAGTTTTTCCTGTATTTCCATATCTTTTAGACAGAGTATGATGCATTCTTTCTTCCTGGGAAAAATTTCTCCTGCTAAAGTACCTGTAGTTCATTGCAGAGGATACTTCCGGGAATATCTCCACAGTGCTTCCTGTTTTTCCTGACCTAAACTAATCCCACTCCCACGGTAATATCATATCCCTGACACTGCTGTTGGCTGTTGCTGTCAGGATATCTGATGGATCTTGATATATTTTTCACATAGCAAATTTAGAAGTGAAGTGTGATCTCTCTGTAATACTAATAGTCCACTTCTATTACAACTGGAATATAAAACATCTGTGGCCCATTTCTCATAACTCTACCAGCTACCTTTTTATTCTGTGCTAATAATAGAGTTCTATCTTTCATGCTTGATTAATCTGCTTACAATAAATGGAGGAACAACTGTGTAATCAGTAATTTTCACCGAAGAATAAACTTTTCTTGAATCTTAATGATATTAAATTTGCTGATGACAGATAGAGTTCTTGCAAAATAGGTTTCCTTTAAGAGCTTTCCTATCCAATGTTAATGTCTAGATAGAACTAAATGAAGTATATTAATTCATTTTCCAAAAATATTATAAGAACCTTCACATATAGACTTGCATTTCATCTGAGTGGTCTCTGTCCATTGCAAACATAAACTTCACTTTGTTAAATGGAAAAGAAGAAAGTTTCTAAAGTTATACTAAAATTCTTACACTATCTCTGAAGACGTTCTCCAATAAATTTAAAAAAACCCTCAAAACACTGAATTCAAAAACATACCTACTATATTATATACCTTTACTTTATTGTTTCACATGAATTCATGCTGCATTTATATAAGATACATTTTGAAAAAGTTTGTTAAATGTTTGGGTTTAAAACAGCCATTTTCTTTTCCTTTTTCATTTTATGTAAATTAGTATGTAATGATCCTCTAGATATTTTTGTTCCATGATGTTAGAAAACATTTAAAATTGCAGTATCTCTAAGTGTTTCTTGCAGGGAATGTTTGAAAAGCACTGCCTAGTCACAAGCACCACCAATGCATCATTGAGTGGAGTTTCCTGTCCTTGCACTAATGATTTCAATTTCCTTTTAAAACCTTATGGAACTGGCAAATATGAATCTCATGTACAAAGAAACTTGATCTGAACCATTAAGGTAACAGAAACTTATTCTGAATCTAACTGATGCTGAAAATTACACTAAGACTATATCTTTAATGTCTTAGAAATTTTGCCTAAGTACCTTTAGAAGCTGGACTAGCATTTAGACTGTGGTATAAAGATGGTCTAGAAATATCCTCTTGAAAAATACTGTACATATTTTTGCATGAATGGGGGTTTTTAAGCCAACTGAATACTTTCAAAATCTATTATTTGGAGAGTCAATATTCATATGATATACAGAAAATCACACGTGGTTCCTAAATCAAACATAAAAGATCCGAGGTCAGAATGTCATGGCTTAATGAGAAAGGACCCATCTCAGAAGTCAAGCAGAGCTAATTAAGGAAAGTATTTTCTTTATTCTTTTTGAAGCAATTCTTACATGTTTTGAAAAGGATTGAGCTGAATAGCATTGAACTTTGAGTTAAATGGCATTGAAATTGTCATGTCGTTTCCAGCTCGTCATTCAAGACTGAATCAGCAGCTAATTGCCAGTGTACCAGCACCCCATGGGGAGGGCAATACTGTGCTTTGTGGGCAAGAACTTTTCCAGAGCTAAAGAACAGGGGCAGAAGGCCAACTATTGGAATTAATACGTATGTACGTATGTTTATCTCACACAGGAAGGGAATAGGGAATATGGGGTGATTTTTCTGTAATCAGTGGATACACGCTTTCCTGCTCTTTTTCCTTCCATTGCCTTCCCTCGCTTGAACAAAACCTGAAGACAGAGATTTTCACCTCAGTCTGCATTGATAAACAGCATGAAGCACTGAAAAGACAATGAATCTTGCTGCATTACCTCATGTTTAGGAAAAAAGTGTTAAGAATGTAAAAAAAATCTGAATCAAACTCAGCATTGCTTTTCTTCGCAATTTGATAAAAGTACTTAACCTTCAGTTATTTCAAGTTTTAAGCCTCAATACCTTCCATAGCTAATAAGCCCATTTCAAGGGAAGAAATGTGGAATTACGCTTAAATTTTAATTACTCTTCCCCAGAAGGAAAATCTGCCTGCTGAATACAGAACATGTTAATATCTTTACCAACGTAGAAGAAAGTCTTAAATAGGTTTCTAGATAGTGAGTGTATGAGTACTAGGCCATTGCTAACTTCACTGGCAGCAGCAATGGAACAAGGCAGAAAATCATACAAAATTTCAGATTCAGAGGATCAGAGCAGCAATGTTGAGGAAGACAAAGAAGGTGAGCAAACTAGAAGGGATATATTAGAAGACTTTCTTTAAGTCTTTCAATAGCTGAAATCTGTTTATGATCACAGCACAACATGAATTAAGAATGGTCAGTCTTATACTACACTGTTTTGAATTTATCTAAAGCAAAATTAGTGTGCAAAGTATTATATCTTCTAAGGCTACAAAGAAAAAAATAAATCTGTGTAATGATTTATCATGTAGCCAGGGATGGCCAATGACTATCCAGATGAAAGCATTATTGCAAGGAACATTATTCACCATGCAAGATACAGGGAGCTGATTCACTTTTCTATTGACTGACCACATTTAGAAAGCCAAAGAAGTTTTAAAAAATTGTTTTATTTATACATATACATTCTTCAGAAATGTCCTGGGTGTCAATATTCACCCTTAAAGAATATATGTACAAAGTCACATTTTAAGTAAGGAGACAAAGTGAGAGCATGAAATATATTTCCAGTCCCTGTCTATTAAAAAACTAGCCGTTTTTTGCTAGTATCTCTGCCAGTTCAATGGAACAGTAGCATAACACACTATCAAGTGCAATCAATGGTATTTGCTGACATGAACATTTTAATTATGCATTACAGAAATATAGTCAATTTTGGAGGATCTTTATACTTGTATTCTCAACTCATAATTATTTCAACAGTTCCATATGTCATAATTCAATCAATTGAAGGGCACAGGAAGCCCTCATGTATACATTACAATGATACAGTATCTGTAATAAAAATGCAGCACACAGCAATCTTCCTCACTGCTGCTTGCAATATCGTTTAGTCTTTGATATTAGAACTGATGTTATCTACCTGGTGATAATGGCAGGCCCTGCCATCATTCCCTTGCGAGGACTAACTGAACATAAGGACCAAGAAATAAAACTATGAGCTGTCTAGAATTATCAATGGTCTTCAAAAAAGCTGTGCCTGCATGAAATAATTTCCTGAGTAGCAGAGGACTTGGATTTCCACTAAGGCATCCTGAAATCAGAAGTGCTTTTCACGTACAAAGGGTCTTTCCATCTTGACTGTTCAACTTGAAACTTCCTGTGTAGCACAACTGAACCTTGACTATGTATTTTGCAGGTTCTTCCATAGGAAAGAAAAAATTGCCATTGCTCTTGCAGTGCTGGCTGTGTTTATCATCGAAAGGGATGGAGGAGAGGTAATCTGCCACTCAAATCACATTTCACCAGAGATGTGCAGGGCTTTGGAGCATAAACATGAGTTTGCCAGTCTGAATTTGAGTTGGCAGCAGCACAGCAGTGACAGAAAGCAGACTGACAGCAAAAGGTGAAGTGTAATGTGAAGATCTAGAAGGTGTCAGTTCAGGGGTGGTATTTAGTGATACCAGCTGTAAATGGGAGAAGATGAGGTGGCCTGAGGACAATCTGTAGGAGAGGAGGGAGAATGAATCTCAGAGCTTTAATGGAAACTGAAAGTACATAGAAGCTGAAAAGAAATGCTGCTTGGATAATAAGAATGGAAAGAAAGCTAGCAGGGTATGCAATACTAGTCTAGATAATAGAGCAGGGACTTGTGGAGTATAGTACTTGAGAGAAAGATTAGGGTCATGATACCTGAGGAATTTTCCCAGCATTGTATTGCTAATTTCATGTAAATGGATACAATTTCTTAGGGGAAAACAATGAAGTATTTTTAAAAGGAAATTCAAAAATCATAACTGAATATAGTTTTGCAATAAAAAAAAACCAAACTGCCCATCTATGCACAGCCCTTCCCCTCCTCAGTGAAGATCAGCTTGAAATTGGCCTTTGTACATCAAACCCTGATAATGAATGATGTTTCACTAGCAACACTTAGTATGAGTTACCATGTAACTCATTAATAGAATTAATGTGAACTTCATTGTCTCTCACAAGAACTAGGATTCTGCATTGCCCTTCCAGGTCAGTGCTTCAACACTGTATGTGAGCAGGTGTTCTGGGTGTTCTCCCAAAAGACTGAGGATGTGGATTTGGATCCATTTCTGAAAAAGGAGGTATTAAATTTGTCTCACTCATATTCTAGGCAAATGTGCTAACTACCAAATTATTGTGGGAGGCTATGACCACCTTTGTGAAGGGATGAAATCACCCAAGAAACAAATCCAACTCCTGAATAATAATAGCCTTGTTTAAGGTACATAAACTTTGGGGAAGAAAAGAAGGAAATATATATCCAGACAGCCTGTGCTTTTCATCTCCCTCTAAATGTGAGAGCAGTTTAAATGATGCAGCCTTGTACACTAACGTACAAAGACCTTTTCAGTCTAACACAAGATATACAGAATTTGTTGTTGTATTTTTAATTGCAGTGTAATATCAACTTCAGAACCCAATTAAACAAAACAAAAAGTGGATTCGGCATTAGTTTTTAAACTGGTTCTTCAGAGTGTTAACGAATCTGTGATTTCAGATAATCTGTTTGATCTAGGAGGTCTTCCTTTCCTCTTTTTACCTAAAAATGTTGGATTAAAACTCAAAAATGTTTATGTGTATACTGGAAATAAAGCACATTTCACTATCCCTTTTTTGTTATTGATGACTATTTTTTCCATCAGAAACACTACTGAAAATTAAGTTTTGGGTGGACTGTCTCTTAGAATTATTAACATGGAAAAAGAGATTGAAACCACACACTGAAAGGTAAATTAAACCATCCACTAAGCATTGTGAGGCAGGGTTCTATTGTTGTTTTTCCCCTGAGAGAAATATTACTTCACCCTTGCCATAGAGCTTTTACCTCTGTCCTTTCAGTTCACTGACATCTTGGTATGGAAGACCTACAGCAGAAGCTAAAGATAAAATTTGCTGTTATTTATTTGAATCAGCTGAAACTTTGTCCTATAACCAATATGGGGGGAGCTGATGGGGAATGTGTATTGCATTCAGATGACATCTGGTGGAAAGCAATGTTAAATTTAAAACCTCTTATATTTGCCAGTAGCAAAATATATTACATACATAACCAAATTATTACTGTCTTGGACAGCGATAGAAAAACATCACATTTTTAGCTAAAGACATGCTAACAAACATCAGTCTTGCTGAAAGGATAAAATAAACTACAGTACTGTATATAAGTATCTAGTAATGACTATGTCTTAACAGGCTTTGGTAAGCACTGAGATGCTCATAAAACATTTTGCAAATTACTTTGGTTTGGGTACCAGAATGAAACTATTATCCTTTAAAAATAGAATTTTCCAACTTTGCCTGGACATCAGTGGGACGGAAAAACACAGGAAACAGTCTACCAAATTTGTGTTGCAATTAAATTATATTTGGATTTCATAATAAATATTCTCTCTGTTCCTCTTAACATCTTCAGCATTATAGAAGATACTAAAACTTTTTGAGTATAAGGAAATGTAGGGCACTGCAGAGTAGAGCTGGATTTACTTTGCTGCAAAGGTGTTTCAGTTTTAATTTTTTTTTAAACGTAAGCCCAGTATCTTATTCTGGTCTGCACAAACAAGATCCCAGAAGATGTTTTGGTATTCCTCCTTGACACTCTTTGTAACCATCAAGTTATTCATCCTGCAGGGGATTATAAGTATTTTGCAGTTATTTTTCTTCTTTTTTTCTGTCTTTTTTTTTTTTTTTAGTTTGTTTTTGGTTTGGTTTGGATTTTTTTCTTTGTGAGGCTAAGGAAAGAAGGAAAAGAGAAAAAGATGCTAAAATAGGATTTGAGTATTTCAGAAAGAGTAAAGTAAGATGTCAAATGTGCTAGGTCAACTATGAAAAAGCATTCACATGCAATTGTAATACAGATTTGGGACAGAGTTCAAACACAAGCGAAGCTCCACCCAAATCCATGTTTTACTGGCAGAAGAAAAAACACTAGACAAAAGAAAACAGATGAGCTGGAGAATAAACCATCACACAAACAGAATTAATGATCCAGATTCAGATGGAAGCAATCCAAGTTCAAATTTCATTAAGACCCAAAATAAACTGATGGAAAAGACACACTACAGGAAATTTAATAGTACATTTTGTATAACAGTTAGTTGCTCATTGTTACCAAAGGATTCAGAATGTGCCTACTGGGAAATGTCTCCTATTTCCACAGATATAAATTTGAAGATATTAAAAATCACCACATCTTCCAGACCTGGGGTTCTAGATCTTAAGGGATTTATTAAATTTTGTTCCGGACAAGAAGATCTTAAGATACTCTTTTATCACAGAATTACAGAATCAATCAGGTTGCAAAAGGCCTCTGAGATCATTGGGTCCAAACTATGACCAAACACCACCTTGTCAATTTGGCCATGCCACTAAGTTCCACATCCAGTCTTTCTTTAAACACCTCCTGGATTCCACTACCTTCCTGGGCAGTGCATTCCAATATCTAATCTTTCTGTGAAGAATTTCTTCCTAATGTTCAACCTAAACCTCCTCTGGTACAGCTTAAGGCTGTGTCCTCTCATCCTGTCACCAGTTGTCTGGGAGAAGAGACTGATCCTCACCTGGCTACACCCTCATTTCAGGCAGCTGTAGAGAGTGATAAGGTCTCCCCCGAGCCTCCTCTTCTCTGGGCTAAACAGCCCCATCTCCCTCAGCTGCTCCTTACAGGACTTGTGCCCCAGATCCTTCACCAGCTTAGTTGCTTTTCTCTGGACATGCTTCAGCACCTCAATGTCCTTCCTGAACTGAGGAGCTCAGAACTGGACACAGCACTCGAGGTGCAGCCTCAGGACTGCTGAGTACAGGGGGAGAATCCCTGCCCTGGTCCTGCTGGCCACACTATTGCTGATACAGGCCAGGATGCCATTTGAAGATTGAAAAGGCCCCATGTAGGAAAGCACTTTTTCAGGTACGAGGAGACAGTCCAAGAATTTGTGTGTACAACAGCAAAGACAAGTCCCAGTGATGAGTCCAAAAGAGAGTTTTGACCAAACTTGTTTTCCTCCTGTGATAACTGCACAAAAAGAATGAAGGCTGCTTCTGATTTGACACTGACTGGAAAATTTCCAGTTATGTATGGAGAGGAAAAGTTCTTACTTAGTCTCCTTTTCTGCTCTTTTGCCATCCCCCAACGTATCCCCTTAAACTTCTTGCCACTAAATGCATGCTGCCTGAAAATTCTTTGCACTCTGTGGTTCCTTGGGAAAAAAAAAAATAAACAACAGTGTGAGGGAAAAAGAAATAGCATTCAATCAGCATCTAAAAAATCACCTTTAAATTTCCACCTCAGCCTCCAACTAAAACAAAGATCTGTCTCTGTTTCTTGTCCTGTTGTCTTCCATCATATTGTGTTTCGTGCCTCATATTCTGCCTTTGGTCTGTTCCTCTCCCCAGTTCTTTGGGCAGCAGAAGCTCCTGCTCCCCACTGAACAATTCCTAGCCTTCTTTCTTGAAAAAAATATTGCTCCAAATAGCTATGCTCCTGGAAAGTAATACATTTTCTCACCAAATTGCCACTGACTTTCACCCATCTACACAGAAAGTCACTGACATTTCCTGCATCTTTCTAGGCACTTTTGTCTGTCCATTTTTCCAGGAGCTTCCCAGAGTAAATGAATCTATTTGTGTTTCATTTATTACTAATCTGTTTATATTTAAACCATGAATTATTTTAGACTTTTTCATTCCCTATGCTATAATGTCTATAGGTAGGGTATTTGCCAGTAAAACAAAAATGCATTTAAAAAATAGTTAGTTAGCCGACAAAATTGAAATCTCTAGATTTAGAGCTTGTCCTTGCTTTGCTCTATGCAAGCAGAAAACAGTAGCCACAAAACAGCACAACAGTACTAATTGTAAAGCACTGTGCTTTAGATTGACAGAAGAAATTTTTTCACTCATTGTTTAGATATTTCAAGTTGAAGAAATCAGTATAATTGGCACTAACCTTTCAGATTAAAAAAAAGCAAATAATAGAGTTTTAAAAATATTCTAACACAAAATAAAAACGTCAAAAATAAAAGAAATGCATTATAAATGGTCAAAACATTTCAAATACTTTGAAAAAAACATTTTAAAGCTTTATCTTCAAGGTATAATCTAAAGCCATGTCTACCTTGTCTTTTCCCTTTGCAAATGGATTTATCCTCCCTTATAAAGCTACCCATGACTTGACACTCACTGGAGTACCACTTTTGCAGGACAAAGGATAAGAAAACATAAAATATTTTCTAAAATGCTTCAAATTGAAATCTCAGGGTATGGAAGCTGGTGCTGCTGCACCATACCTTGGGTGCCTTAGTGTTAATGCTTAGTATTGCTAAAGGTCCAGTGTTTGCAGCCCTGAAGCCTTTCCCCTCAGCTGTGGCAGCAGACTCCTTTCAGCACCTCTGTGGCCATGGATCCCCCATGGATTCCCATGCTGTTGTTCACGTGGTGTTGGTCTCATGATATTGCCCCTGCAAAACCCTGGCATTCTTGTTGTAGCTCTTCTCTCAGAAAGCAAATACCACCAGTGGTAGGTTGCAGGTCCTTCCTTTGCTTTCCTTTATCTCTTGCTTCCTGGGGTTTGTTTGCATAGAAAAACATAAACACAGTGCAAAAGAAGGTAGATAACAACCATTTAAATACTTTGTAAATATTATCCAAAAATACGTACATACAGGAACTGAACAGAAAAATAGGATGCTGTACTTGCACACAGTTCACATACTCAATCAGCGCTAACAGCCTCATAAGCAAGAATCCAGTTGTAAGGAGTTTAAGCAAGTCCCACTGGAAAGCATATTGCCCTAGGTAGAAAGCATCACACAAAAATCATCATCATCGTCACTTGCCACCACCGTTTCCATGTGCTTACTAAAGACTGCCTCCAGAGGCTGACCACTGAGGAGAGTTTTCCCTTTCCCTTTTCTCTTTTGTTTTATCCTACCCCAAAACTTGCTGTCTGTGCACTAACAGATGCCATCAGCTATAGCACTCACTATGAAATCTTTTCTCATGTGAACCTGACTCAATATCCTTTGTGAAACAATAATATTGACAAATGGATACTATAGTTTTTATTTGGTTGGGGCATTTTGAGTGGCTTTTATCAGCCTAGCCTTAAAGAACACAGTAATAATGGCAGTGTGCCATTGCTTTACCTCTCTGCATATAAATTTAATATAAACTCAAATATTTTCAACATGCTCATTCAAGCAGTACAAGGTTTCCTTTAGCTTCCCCCTGTCCCCTGCTTGCTGCCATGACGATAATTTTGATATATTTCTGGTTTCTTTATGGTAACAGAAGAAAGAGGACTACCCTAAGGCACAAGTCTTCCTTTGAAGCAGTAATCCATCCATCCATCCATCCATCCATCCATCCCCCCACACACACATACATACATACACACACACTTATACTCTCCAGTATGTTAGTGATTACTGTTTAAAAAGCAAGATATAATAAAATCAGTTCACTTTTCCCTAAAAATGTCTACTTTACATAGCATTCATTTAATGGTACTACTTACTCAATGATTTAATTTTAATATTACAATATTTAATGATTAATTAAATTATCCGAAATTTCACTTTAGGGATGGGGTGAGAGGCTTTATTCCTTTTGGCTGCTGAGCTTTGTCAAGCCAGATGTCACTGTTGTGACACCTGTGGTCTGTGCATCATGTGACACGAGTGAAAATCTTCAGTTAACAGAAATTATAACATTCTGCAACTGCTGAATTGATCTGATGCACTAATAATACAATGGGGTTTGGATTTCTTTTGGTGTCAGATACTTTTCTAAACCATCCAAGTTAAATACATGGCATGAGAAAAATGAAGATGCCAGTCATGATGTTGCCTGGAATAAAAACACATGAGTTTCTAAACGGTATTAAAAGTGATAGCATAAAAAGCAACTCTTTAATGAAAGTTTTCAGGTGCACAAATATGGCTATATGCACTCATGATAAGGGATTTCTACAATTTTTATAGGGTTAATTAATTAATATATCTAGCAGGTACCTCCAATAGGAGATCAGTTGTCCCAGCAACCCACCCATTGGTCAGTCTCTTAGAGCTGGTCCAAGGGGCTTCTTTGCCCCATTTCTTATTATGACTCCTAAGTTCTGGTGGAAAACACAATGTCCTTGTCAGAAATTTTCTTCTTAGGAATAAGACTAAACAGAATTTCAAGAATGCGTTAATAAGGGTTACTTTACTGTGAGAAAGGGCAGGAAAAGTACTAGAAACCATACAACTATATCTTAAAAATCTACAAGGCTACAAATATATGAAAAATACATAAAAAACTAAATAATCTTTGGGCATCAATGATAGTAGGAAGCAGACACGACTTACCACTATATTCTGCATAGGTATGTTGATTTCCCTGCCTTCTTTGTCTAATTTTGCTACAGTTTATGATCAGCTACTGATACCCTGATATGCTCCAGCTTTCATAAATGTCCCCAGACCTTTAGGCCACCTGTTAGACTTAACATGGCCAGACTCTTATGGCTGTAGCAGCTGTTTGTTCATTTTCTATTCTTATTCTAGCAGGGAGAGGGAAAAACACATATGGAAGTTAGGCTTTTAGTCATTAGCCCTTCAGAGAAAAATAAAAGAGAGAGAAGCTCTGTGGGAGCTTGACTAGAGAGCAAATACAATAAAATATTAGGTTTTCTGTGGTTCAGTTGCAATTAGTTATTTCAGTTTAGCTAGATAAGAATTAGAGAATGATCCCTTCTTTAAGTGCTTAACTTTCCAAAGAGGACTCAAATCTTAACATAAATTATTCACAAACAATGGTGCCTCTTTACTTTCTTTAAAATTTCATGAATTTATTTTCTTACTTTGCTTTTACAATGGTCTTAGTACTCTCCACCTTATGGTCCCTTCCCTTCCATTTTAAATCCATTTAAAGACTTTTGTATAGATTTCTGAAGAAATTCTGACATGAGTTTTGATGCCATCTATTTTTTGAAATGAGAAATGTATTAAATATTAAAACATGAGTAGACAACAGACAGAAAAAAATATAAAAACTGTTAATGTAAAGAGTTTCCAGGAATGCATGGGGATCCGAAAATGGCAGAGCCCTAATTTCCAACATTTGTGTCTGTCTCAAGTTTGTAATTTCTCAAGGACTTTGTTTATATATATGTAAAGAGTAAAGAAATTTTATTTCTGCTTCAAAACAGTGTAACCTGGGAACAAACCCTCAAATATTTTTTGACTTACTAGCTGCAACTTCAATCTCTGCTACTGCTTGTTACTCAGTCCACATTTTCAGTATTCTTCATTATGCATTGATCAATACACTGAATTGTGCCAGAGGTCACACACAATTTTTTATTTAAATTACAAAACACAAAGAAATATGCCTGCTAGGTGAATAAATAGCATTCATAGAACATTTGTGATCCATGCATTTTCACAGATTTCACATTGATGACCAACACCATGCAACAACAATTCAAACAAGAAAACAGCATGACACAGAATGGCAGATTTATTTTGACATAATTTACCTTGTTTAACGCTGAAGTTTTCCATATAAGCAAATTCTGAGCAAGTTGAATCCTAAATGCTAGTAGTAGATCTATATTGCTCATTTCAAACATCTGTTTCGATTATTATTTTCATCTTTCTGGACATTTAATGTCTTCTAAATACACTCCAAAAATGTAACTTTTTAATTAATGTCAATGTAACTTTTTAATTTTTTAAATATTGAAAATTTAAACACAAGTATAAATACCAAATAAACCTATCTAACGAGGTACCGACTAGACAAGTCACAGCTTCTCCGGAGTCAAAACTTGTTGCGGTGGCCCAGCCCACTTGGGGGCTGGATGACCTTCAGTGGGTGGACTTTCCAGCCCAGGAGTCCAACCCCGCAGGCGGGGTTGACAACTGAGGCTCCACCCACTGGGTGTCAATCCACCGCAACTCCACCCCTCATTCTGGCAAGTTCTCTGTTCACGTTATCCCCATTGGTTCATTCTGTTATGCATATTCATAGCCCTCTGTTTCATATTCATTAAGGTCTGGAAAGTTCTGTTGTATTCGGTTCACGATTGGTTTATTCAAATGTGTTCCTCCCCTGTTGTACCCTGATTCGTTTATGTCAACCCCTCGTCATTTCCTGATTGGCTTTCCCTTTTGTCTCCTCCCTGCACTGCCCCCGCTTAAAAGGGGCGTGCAACTGTCATTCCCCGACTCTTCGTCCCTGCCTACCCTTCCAGCATCTCCCCTCGGATCACCCTACAATAAACTGGGATTGACGGCACCGGAGAGTCCCTCCTTCTTCTTTGCCCTCGCCTTGCTTGCCAAGCAACCAACATTGTGCAGCCTGCTCCACAGTGAGCCTGCAGCAGGTGGCTCGCAACTGGCTCCTTTGCTGCCACACTGAGTGGCCCATCGGCCGGAGCCTTTGCAGCCGTTACCTGTCTGGCCACCGGGCGGCCAGAGCACAAAGGTGACCGCGCTGCAAAAACTATTCTTGCTTTCTACATGATAAGGGGTTTAACATCTCTTAGAATGTAAACTAGCACTTTCCTTGTACAAAACCTGTGATCTTGTGTACTACTACTACAGCTACGACAGAAACCATTATTGAACCAACACAGAAAGTACTCAATTAGGAGTTCTCAGAAAATGCTTGTATATGCAGACATTATAGCAGAGTGTATAGCAATGAATAGATATACAGCTTTTCAACTTTCTCTCTCTTGTCAAACTGTTTGGGGTTTTTTTGTCATAAGCACACAACCGTGAATTAAATGTGGCATCTAAAGCCTTAAGAGCTTTCATTCCTCTTTTCTGGCAAAACACCAGATTTTGTTCTCCAAGTGAAAGATCCCTTTAACTATTATGTTTTGGACCCATCCCTGTGCATTTGAATGGCCTGCTTCTTTGTCTGGAAAAATACAGCCTCTGAATCTGAGGCAAAAATTATTTTGTTTCAATGTGACAGTGAAACTGTACAGACAGCAGTGTCACTAGTTATGAACAGTGCCCTTTTACATCAGGATAAAATGTAGTAGAAAAGTTGAGCCAGTTGACAAAAATCAGACATAAAATACACTGTAGAATGCCACCTAATTTTTGTTAAGGTTTGTGATTTTATGTACTGCTCACTCATTATTCCTAGTGTGTTTTTAAGTACATCAAACTAACTCAATCAGGAACGGTTTCGGCTTTTTGATAAGACATCCATTAAAATTTACTAAGAAATAAATAAATATATCTATGTGTAATGTCTTCAAGATTCATTAGGATGATTGTTAAAAATGCAATAGATGTTAAAAATACACAGACAACTATTAAAGTGAAAAGGATATCAGCACTCCATATCTTTACAGTCTGAAAAAAAATTTAATAATCAGCTCCTAACTAATAAAATGTGTTTCCCCACCATTTACTCCATGCTTCCTAAAACGTACATGACCAGCAAAGGCTTCTTGTTTTTAACAGAACTTGAAGTCCTAAAATTATGCATTAGCAGTATTCCAAACAAAATAAAACTGTTAGGTCAATGTAATGGTTTAATCCAAGGTGGCAACCTAGACCTTCACTGTTACCTGTCCACTCACTCCTCAGAGTGAATGGAGTGGGGAAGAGAATTGAGAGAGTAAAAGTAAGGAAAGTTTTGGGTTGAGATAAAGGAAGTTTTATATGTAAAGCAAAAGCTACCTTCACAAGCAAAACAGAACAAGGAATTCATTCACCATGTCTCACTGATGGGCACACAGGTGTTCAGCCATCTCCAGGAAAGCCAGGCTCCATCACGCCTAATAGTGACTTGGAAAGACAAATACCATCACTCCAAATGTCCCCCCTCCTCCTCTTCCCCCAGTTTTATATACTGAGCAATGCACTGTATGCTATGGAATATCCCTTTGGTCAGTGTGAATCAGCTGTGTCCCCTCCCACCTCCTTGTGCACCTCCAGCATCCTCGCTGGTGGCAGTGTGAGAAGCAGAAAAGGCCTTGCCTCTATGCACTGATCAGCAATAACACCCCTGTGTTATCAACACTGCGTACAGCACATATTCAAAACTTCGACTCATACCAACTCCTAAGAAGAAAAGCAACTCTGTCCTAGCTGAAAGTAGCACAGCCAGGAACAGGTTTTACGTCTTTGTTGGTAAAAGAGGTCACATCCACTATTCGGGTATTACTACTACGCAAAACTCTAATGGAGAGGTGATCCTATGAGAGGTTCAGCATCCTTTTCCTTTTCAGGAAAATCTTCAAAATGCTCTCACCAGAATTTGCTTCTAACTGTAGTGATACGATCCATTCCTTCAAGGGACTTTTGGTACACTTACCTCTGGCATGTACAACCACTGTACTCTTAGGAGTTTTTTAGGCCTTGAGATGTTAGACAGTGTGGGACTGAACTAAGAATAGATAGATATAAGTGTTTTAGTCACCATGAGTAATGGAGCTCTAAGCAACATGGGCCCAATTTTCACAGTTGTTAAGTTAAGCTGAGCTAACAAGAATAACTTATTCTGTAAAAAGCACTGGAGATAAAAAAGTACATCAGAGCTTTACATGAGCCATGATTATTTAATAACCGTATTAGAAAAACTAGCTTACTGAAGGTAGGTGTTTCTATTCCTGCTCATTACACAAAGAAGTTGTTAGTTTAAGTAGATGAAAAAATTATAAAACTGGGCACAGAAATTCAAACCATGAAAATGTTTCTCCCGTATTGTACGTATGTTCACACAGAAGTACCTGTTTGTAGATATATTGAAAAATCCCTAAAATGTAGGTTGTTGAGAAAGATTTTTTTTCTCAAAGATGAGTCAGTCGTCAGTGTTTTGTGATGCACTTTTTAAAATGCAGAAATGTAGCCTTATAAAGCCCCAGTCATCTCCAAACAAAGTATCAGCCTACTAGCTAAGGAAATCACTTTCTGAAGCTTCCATTATAAATGAGGAGCTTTGCTTGGTTAGTTTCTCTAGGGTTTAAATGTGTTGGTGTTAAAGAGCACATAGACATTACATGAACACCATTTAACACAATGAGCAGCTTTTTCTTTTTAAGCATGGGTGCTGTTTCCATGATTGTCAAGCATTTCTCCTGAAGATTTTATTCACTTAAAAGCTGGTATCACTGCTATCAGGGTCGTCAGATCTTGAATTGTGATAGATCAAAGGTGAGAATGGGACCTGATCTTCACCTTTTTAAAAAAGCTGCGCCCTCAGGCAATCAAAAACTGGCATTTCAGAAAACCTCATGTGATTTTTGTTATGAATGAGGAGTGCATGCCTGAAAGGTGCGTGGCACATACCTTGTATTTACAGCCTCTCTTCAGTCTGGGATATAGAGGAGGTAATTAGCAAGTCTGGGCCAAATCTTTAGAGATTTTAAGCATCTCCTAATTATCCCAAGAGCTGTTAACAGCAGGAGACACTACAAAGTCTCAGCACATCCATAAAACACTGAATGAAAAGCTGACGCTGCAGTTTATCATTTTATTGTAGTGTGTCATTTTGTTGTTTAGTATTTTCTTGTTTATTGTTATACTTTTTGCTGATTGTTTTATGTATTATTTTCTTTTTAACCCAAACCAAATATCCCATCATTTCAAAAAACTCGTATCCATAGAAAAAGAGGGGGGAATGAATAATATGACACAATCAGGATGCAGAGAGTCATCAACTCTACCATATTTGTCTACGTACAAGTTCTCAGGTAGTTCATTACTAGAAGCTATACACTGTAACTCTGGGTGATTTTTCTGCTACAGATAACACTTGAGGAGAACATTCCTAAAAAAAAGCACCTAAGCACATAAACAAGGAACATCTTAGTCACTCATCAGATCTCAGCCCACACATTGAAATGAATGACTGTTATGGTCATCTGATAATTTTTGCAAAACCCTTTATCATACCTAAACTTAAGATCCTCTTGTAAGAAACATTTTGATTATGAAATAATTATGTCATTTTGTCTAATTTTATTTGCATTTCCCTAATATATCTACTTGTTTGTTTTATTGATTAAGCTTCAAACAGGAACTACCTTCAAGCATTTGACAAAATTCTATTCACATAGGAATTTTGCAGAAAATGTCATGCAATAAGATCAGTTCATTTTTAAAAGTCTAATTAAAGACATCGGAAAGAAATTACCTGAGGGTAGGAAGAGCAGTTAAGGATGTTTCTTGTCAGAAGTTGTGAAATGTGTTTTGCCAAAGGGATTAAACATACCCATTGAATTCATCATGTCATACAACCATCCATTATTTGCCAGTTCAATCTATGAGAAGGAGAAATACTTCTCCATATCTTGCAGTTACAAAGCTGCGACTCCGATGGTGACACATGGTATGTCATTACCTATTTGAGAAAGAAGCCCTTCTAAATTAGGAGAGCCCAGTTTTATGTATCCCCTAAAGTTCATAGGTCAACCTCCTCTTTGCTCACCTCCAGCCTTTCTAGGAAATCTCGGAGACTTCCTTGTAACCCCAGCAAGGAAAACATGATGAGAAGCCTTCTTGATGGCAAGATACTGCACTCACCTGCTGTACGTGCCTGCAATGCTATGCCATGAGCCTGGAAGATAACTTGGTCCTCTGAACAGGGAAGGCACTAACCCACTTGGTATTTATGACTTATTATGACAGTTTCAAACAAACAGCAACATTTAAAAATATGGGTTTGCTACTATGATATTTTGAAAGAAAAGAATTACTTAAGGTTTGCTTTCAAAAAAGATTTCAGGTCTGTATATGCTAAACACAGAGAACTCCTCACTTAGAAGTCCTGAGTCACTTTACCCTCAAAGTAAGTTTTGGGTAAGATATAAATAATTGAATTGCCATACTGCATGTTTCTCTTCATCTCTCATGAGTTTGGGTTCATCGTGAGGTGTTTTCCTCTGCTTGCACATCATAGGACACCCAGAGTGGCTGCCTTTCACAACAGGACTGAACTCACAAGTGGAGGGACTGTGAATCCCTCAGGAAGGAGCCGGGAGGAATGAAGCAGATGGATCTATATGAGACCTCATCAGGTTCCTGGCTTCTTCTGGTGAGAGAAGCAAGGTATAAAAAGGCTGCAGGCCAGGCTCATCACAAAGCAGCACTGAGCACTGCATGTTTCATGGCTCTTGACGCTGTCAAGACAGTTCTGCACGAATGGGACTTCATTTAAAGCTAAAACAGAAATGGAAATTCTGCAGAATAGAAACACTAAAGTGATAATAATTCAAGTATTTAAATAATAATCCGAGCCTCATGAGGAAACTTCATGTTTAATTTTATGTATGATGTGGAGACTAAGTTTATTACTGGGTACTGATTAATCTTTCTGTGAGATTTGTTAATTTTTTTTTGCAATGCCCACTGGACAATGATAAATCATTGCAATTAAGATTGGGCTAAATTAATCTTGTGGCTTCATTTTATGTCTGTTCTATCTCACTTGGTTTTGATGATCAGCTTTTAAATTTAGGGTGATGGCAGCAAATAGGTAATGTCACAGCACAGCTACAAATCTTATATATTTTTGTATTTCTTTTAATGTCATTTGCAATGTGTGAATTCACTATGTTTGATTTCTTTTGCCTGATGATTCATCCCAAAAGCTACTTTTAGTCACAGCAGAGACTTCTGAAACTTCATGACACTGATTTACAACTGATCTCTAGCAATCACTGACATCCAAGTAGAACTACCAGCCATTAATTCAGGCAGAGCTAATAATACTGGCTGTGGTACTGCTTCTGAATATGCTTTTAGTCTCATCCAGGGTCTCCATTCATGCAGTCATGTCTCTTCCTTTGGCAACATTAGTCTGCAGCTTATTAAAGGGTATAATGGCAAAGTCACCAGCCTAAAGACCTGGATACAAATCTTTTAACTGCCACCTTGAACATAGAATTGTGCATTTTCTTATGGTTTTTAGACTCTGTAGGATCTTCTCTCCGGTATGCATATATGTGATCTATGCATCCATCTTCAAAGGTGTCACTGACACTTCAGAGACTGTCCCAGAATTTCCTGAAAGCCTTCCTATTTGTTTACACTTTGATTTTTTTTATGGACTACAAAAAGTCGATAATAGTTTATCAGACATGGTCTATCTGTTTACCATCTCCCACTGATAGTTTGACAAATATAAGAACTAGGAATTGTCTTTTTCAAGCCTGCATTTTACCATTTGTTTTTAGTAAAAATCCCTGGTTTTATTTGCTTATTTGTAGGCTATTGAAAAAGAACTACAATGAAGGCAAGCCTGGTTTTGTTTAGCCTATTGTTCTAATACATATACAAAAACTCTCCAGGTTTACAAAAGCTGGCGTTGGCAGATAGAGCTCCTGATAGAGCTCTCAAGACAACTTGCTTCACCTGAGAATAAAAGACAAAAAACATTCCATTCTGCCCATTCCTATTTCACATCTCTTTTTCCCCATTCATTTATTCTTGTACTTCATCTGCTTAATAATTCCAAGCAGTAGATACATATCAGTAAAGAATATATATCACCAGGATTTACAAGCAAATATTCCCAAACAACATTACAGTTCAAAAATAGTCCAAGGTAAGAATAATGCATTACATATCTGGAACACTGCATTTGTGATCCATTTTATTAGCAATGTATTATGCTTTTTTCTTGTATAAAAACACCTTCTGGTCAATATGTAACACTCTCAAGCTAGAAACAACTTTAACCCAGATAGTATTAAACTGAAAATTAATAGAAAAAGAAACTTCAAGCAAATCAGTTTTGCACAAGGTCCATTGTTACCAAATCCTTTCTGCCTTGATGGTTAGAAACAAAAAACTCTCTCCAAATGTCCCCTCAGTTAACTCTTAAGTTAGCTATACATATAGAGTCAAAATCTTGCATGCCTATTGCTGATGTTCTTATATGGATGTCACACATCTACAGAGCAACAAGACCGATAAATGAGTTTTAGAAAAGGCTGGCAACATAAGTCCTGAAAAAGCAAGTGTGGGCATAAAATGACACACACACACAAAAGAGTGGCTTCTTTTCAGATTCTGAAGTGTTTCAGAACTTTTTCAAGTTGCCCATGAACACTTTTTCTAAAGGGTGTGTGACTAAACACACACAAAATCAAAGTCCAGCATGCCCATCAGTAACAGCAGATATCCCAGAACCAAGTGGTGTGAATGGACAAAGTGGATGAGTAGTTGTACACATGTCATAAGCTTTTGGAGACAGAATATGATAAATGAATAATAAAACGCTAAATAATACATGGACCAGCATATGGCTTAGTGATTTTGTAGCTTCTGGTGTATGAGTGTTTATGCATGTGTATACATAAACATATTTGCTGCTATTTTAGTTATGCTCATATAGGCAATAGCATCTTGACAGCTTATTAGTAGCAGGTTATGTGATTTTGCCTTCCTAAATGTCACCATTTGATATTTAATAAATGACAAGAAATCTCACCAGGTGTCAAGTGTGCTGAGGGGTGAGTTTGCACTGGCTCTTTAACACATACGCTTTAGTGACTCTACCGTTTTCTAACCAACACATCATCTATTTTTGATAAATTAGGAGAATGGTTGTCAAACTTCAGAAAGGAGTGACATGTCTAGACTGTTTTGTTACTAAGCAATGGATTACTTCCTTACTGAAAAATGGTCTACTGACTGAGAAAGCCTAATTTCTTGACCAACTCAGCCATCTGCTTAAAGAAACTATCCTAAAATGGAGTTCTCACAAAATTTTAGGGCTAGCTTCTCAGTGGCTTAAATCTAAATCAAACTTCTGCACCAAACATTGAATATGTTGAGGTGTAGAGCCTAAAGAACTAAACTTCATGAATTAGTAGACTTGAACAAAAATGCAGCAGGAGGTCTTCAGAACAACTGAGTGCCAATATAGGCAATTCTATGGGAGTGTGCAATTTAGATGAGTAGAATTTGATTTTAACTTAATTTCTTTAACTGGAAGCATTGCTCTTGTCTAGTAGAATACTAAAGTACCAGAGACTGGACAGATTACTCATGGAAAGGTTATTAGCATTTACAGTTTCAAAGAACCTCTTTCTGATTCTCTAGGCTAGTGGATCACAACAGCAAAAGCCTGCAAAATGGGTAATTTGGCTTGCAGCTCTCTGTGCAACTAAAAAAAAATTAATAATTAGAGTTCATCAATGTGATTATGTCATATAGTTATAAGCATTTTGAAGAGTTAATAGTTCCATTTTTCAAAATGAGGAAACAGCTGTATAATTATTTTTCTTAGATTATTGCTCCTCCAAACAACAGCAAAAAAGAAAAAATCTAGTAGATATTAGACAACATTTTAGTATACTGTAGGCTTTGATTCTGTTTATTCTGCTAGGAATGTAAAAGAAATACAAAGACAAAGAAATAACAGGTTGGTTAACCAGTCTGTTTCATTAATTATTGAGCAAGAAGCCATTTTCATTTGCGTCTTTGTTAGAAGAAGGAATGTATCTGCTTAGAGTACTCTGAGGAAATCTCAACTCATTCAAGGCAATTGCATTTGTATTTGTTTAATTGATGTGAGCATTAAAAATGCTGCATTACTTGCCAGTTTTGTACAATAACAAGTAACATGCTTCAGAACTTACCGTTCTGTTTATTTCAAGGAAATAAGTTTTAGGGTTTTTTTCATATATTTGCAAGAATGCAAAAGCACATGATGTGTATTCTGTGACTGTTACCTCATACATTTCTCAAGTTGTCTTGGTTACATCTGGCCTTCTAAAATGACTTGTTTTTTCCTCTTTTAATTGCTATTTTTGTTACAGTAGGGAGAAGATCCCTGATAATCAGTCTTGGGCTGGAACTTGCAGTGAGCATTGTCAGGATTTTCTCTATGCCTTCTCCAAGGATTTTCTAAGTGAATGTGCTCTTGTATTGAAGTTCATACTAAAAGTTGGGGGCCAGTTTCCAGTTTTGACCACTCATGTGTGTCAGATACTAATGCTGGCGAAATGGTGGAAGTAAAATCGCTTAAAAGCAGATGAGAATTTCCACATTTAGAATCTTTGCCAGCAATTGCGATCCATATTTTTTCTATCTAATATCATTAGGACAAGTTTTCCTTTCTTGGCTATGGTTCCTTACTTCAAGGGAAATTTATTAGCATACATTAATCTCTTACATCTCTTCTGCTTAGCTGAGCTTATCTCCTCATTTATATTTATGACCTGCTTTATTTAAATAAGTTGAAGTATTGTGTTCATAGTGTCCCCTCCTAGAATACTAGTTGCTTCCTTTATTTTAGACACATGCTTTTGAGTATTTAACTCAATTAAGAAAGGTGTTTTGTTGCTTCATGGCTTACAGAAGGATGCTGTGTGGATGCTCTGTGTTGGGCTGAGGCAAAAGAGTAAGGTCATTCAAATTCCAAGGTGACTCTTCCTTCTGTGGAGGCAGAACACAAGCCGTAAGATGAACAGACCTGGAAAATCTTCTCCTGGGGTCTGTGTACATTGATTAACCTAATGTCAGAGAGTAATAATTTATGATACTCTGGGTGCAAACAGAAAGTGATCTATGAATTTCATGCCATTATCCTTATTATTCTGCATTATTGATGAGAATTGTTTCAACATCTCCCATCAGCAGGGTTAAATTTTAACACATATACACCTATACCACTGGAAGTTGTAATAACTTTTCTCTCATTCCCACTTCAGATAGGCGTTTCTCATTAAATTTTAAATTCTGTTTCATTCTACCAGAGAAATTAACATTTATATAGCTGACCCTCACTTTTGATACATTTCAAAACTCCACAGTCAATTAATAACAAATCTAGAAACCATATTTTATCCAACTGTAAAATTTAACTAATCAGATGGAAGTCTGTTTCAAATGAGTGTTCCTTTCTTTACTCTGCTTAAAGAAACATTGCACTCCTTTCCTTCCTTTCCACCCTCACTGGTAAAAATTAGTTAATTTTTAAGTATATCCTCCAAGAGAGGCTACTGTAGCTAGGAGATCTTGTTATGACTAATTATTCCACGTGGAAAATTTTTTCTTCAACAGATTCCTATCACACAGAATAAAGAGCCCTTGATTAAGTTCATCCAGACTGGTTACTTGCATAAAGCATACAAACAGAGTAGAATTTACCTCAAAGGAGACCCTTTCTCAGCTTTTCTAGGGAAAAGGGGTGGTATACAACTACCAGATTACACGGAAGGATAAACTGGATGCCAGTCTAATGACTTTGTAGTAATATATGCTGATTTGCTGTAAGAATTTTAATTGCATAAGCTAATAAAATTTGAAATGATGATGCATAGAAACAGAAGCTTCTTTTCAAAATGTATCTGCAACCCTTGCACATTGCTTCACAGGTTTTCCTTTTCTAATCTCTCTACAGATCTTTCCCATGTTGGTCATAGCAAATTACTCAGCATTTGTACTCAGCAAATTTCATCACTGCATGCAGGTTTTAATTAATAATCTCAGGTATTTCCACTCCACAGAGTATACCTGGTTCCATGATCTCCTAAATGAGAGGAGTGAGAAGAGGAATTCTCTCCCACAAGGAACAGCTTGAACTACGTGAGGAATAAGGAGCATCCATGCAATTTTCCTTGCACCAGACCTTTCTAATGTTTTCCATGGAGAGGCTCTATCTCCATGGAAAGGAAAACAGTATCTCCTTTTCACCCTTTCTTTATATCAGATGATTGTCTTTTCCCAAGATGTCAGCTTCCCTGGGTAGCGTTTCCATTCCTCCTTTGGGAGAAGCGTGGGCTGAAGTAGCTTTGTGGTTACTGGTGCTGCAATGAGAATGGACTCGGTGGTGATGGGATGGATGCAGGACAGATGTGCCCAAAGGGAGCAGCTGCCATGAGACAGCAGCCAGAGACGCCTTTCTTGCCATGCTGATGGTAGGCTGACAATGAACAAATGATATGGACAAAAGCTGTCAAGAGCGGTGCAAAAAGACAGAGTATTGATCAAATAATGGTGATACTTATAGCACCCTGCAGTGAATCATCATATAGATAAATGACCTGATATGGGGGTTGACAGACCCTGAATGACTCTTATATAATTGAAAAGTACATTTGAAGCCTGCTGAGAATGTTCCAGCAGCAATTTTATGATTTCATTCAGTTTTGAGGAACAATGAATGACTGGAGGTTTTCATAAATTTCACATTTCCTTCTGCATTTTTCACATGAATATTACAGATGTCACTGTGTATAATTCACAGTTGTTACTGCTTTCTAAAATAATTTTCATCTTCTCTAAAGGGAACTATCAGATCTATTTTTTGGAAATCTCATCACTATATTCTGTGAGAGTATAAATCTTTGCAATGATCATAGTTCTAAACATAACATCAAAATAAAATTTAAAAAATTAATGTTGCAGTTTTCAAAAGATACTTCATCTTCAGTTTCCCCCAAACATGCTGCCAACCATTTAAAAAATAAAGCCAGAAAAAACAGAGCATTTACTAATCAACAACAAGAGAAATTATACCATCCATTTTGTTTAGGGCAGTTAAACAAATCAGTATCAGTTTATCAAGATACTTGGATCTAACTTCCTTCTAGATTAAATGTATTATAAATACTAAAATACTTGCTTAAATAAGCTCTGAAAATTATACACTAGCTTTTTCCCTAAGAAATTATTTATGCAATTGCAGCATGCAAGTAAAAATGTGTACTATAGAATTAGAGGGGATTTGATGTGAACAAAAGAACAGAAAAGGGTTCACAATATTCAAAGCTGATGGTGGGGTTTTTTTAATAAACATCAATATTTTTCAATATATGAGTAGAGAAAGAGAATCTAGCATTCACCTTGTATTAGAGGGTTTACATGAGGCTAATGCAATGACCAGGGGCAGAACAACTTACTAAGAATTGGTTTTACTTGGGTAGTTACCATTCTGTGGTTACGATCATGTTTTGTTTAACCTTGGATCTTCAGTCTGTGCAGACCTGATCTATCTGCCAAAAGTCTTTCTATTGCTTTACAGGAGTTTTGGAACTACTGTGCTCACACCATTTCTCATTCAGCAGGAAAAAGGTCCCTGACACGGCTCAGAGCAACACTCTTCCTCTCCCCCTTTCATGCATTTAATTTACACAGTGGTATTTTTCATTAGCTTCTCATGTACTAAAAGTGTGAGTAGATTTTTTAAGCTGGTTTGGAAAATGTCTGACTTTAAATATGTAAATAAAAAGATAACTTTCATACACTCTTTTTACTGTTGAGTGTATCTGTCTATCTTTGTCTAGTGAGAAATATATCTTCCTGTCTCCAGGATTTACTTAGTTACTGTGCCTGTCTGCAAATTCTAGATATTGCTGCATAAATCTTACAGGCCAGACTTCACTAAGAATGTGCTAAATACAGTATCTGAAAGACTTTAAATTGTATGTTTTCCTAAAATGATGGAGTGGGGCATAAAGTCAACTAAGGGCCAAGTCCTGGCAACAGAAGTCGTGACCTTCCTCCTTGTGAGAAAAGGAGAGAGATTAAATAAATAAATAAATAAACAAACAAACAAATCAGCAAAGTTAAAAGAGTATAATACTGTAGGAAAGCACACTTAAGATCATAAGTGATTTTTATTGTGGTGTTTTGATCAGATTGAGTGGAATGCAGTGGTAAACAAGAATAGAAACCCATACAAAAACTGTTTTATCTAGAGCAGATTGTGCTTCCAGGAGATATCTGAAGGGGTTATCTGATTTATAATCAGAGCTCTATACCTTGCAAAGCAGTAAAACATGATTCAATTGAATTACGTAGTTGTAAACTGAGTAAAAAAATGAATGATAAGTTTATATATTAGCAGGTGAGAAATCAATGTCCATTTGTGTAGCCATTCAGAGTATTCACACATTTTTGCACATGCTTCAGAGAAGCACAGTTGTACTCATGAAAGAAAACCACTCCCCCTCAGATAAGTAACTGCACTGAAGGTATGTGAAATAGGGTTATTGATATTTGATGTATCTGCTTAATTGCCTCCATACACCATGCCAGTTTCTTCTTTGTGATGGGATGACAATCATTTCAGAAATTTAAAAAAAAAAAAAAAAATTAAAGAACACTAAATGTTAGACAGGACAATGTGAGCAATGATTTATGGTTGATAATTCATGAATGTAGAGTAATTAATGAAGATTTTGTGATTTACCAATACTTGTCTAAATTGTTGTAGACAACTGAATAAATTGCACTGAACCAACCTCAATGTTTCTTTACTTCAAATCAGTAAAAAGAAATACAGCAATTTGGTCAATTTGGGATTACTTCCTAATAGTCCATCAGCTGTGCTTAGAAAGAACTGCAAATGAAGAAAAGCAATGCAATACATAATGATGTAAAAAATAAATGCACCTGGCTAGGGGATGAAAAATGCAGATAAATGCAGACTAATGAGTTTGGATCAAAAAATAAGACATAGCATATAGCTGCTAAATGGAAAATGAGCATCAAGGCATTGACCTAAATTGAGATTTGGGAACTATTACAGACAAATCTTTAATCTCTGTAGCCCGTTAGGTGACTAAACTGAGAAACATAAATGAGATACTGGGATGAAGCTAAAAATGCACAATATAAATCAAAGTCCAAACTTACTTTGGTTAACGAAGCAACAGTCACAATGTTATATACACCAGTTGTCACTAACAGACAGGATTTCATATCAATCCCCAGGCAGAATAACCTTTAAAGATGGGGAACAACAATCAGATATCTGTCTATAGATCAAAGGGCAAGAGATTATCAAGAACGATGAGCAGTTGGCAGCTTCCACTCAAGTAAGTTCAGATGCCTAATGCCATGCCCTGTAGAGACAATGCACACAAATAAATTACTTCCCCCAATATTTCCAGGTAGAGATCAAGGCTTCATGAAGTGAAGTGGTTGCAGCGCAGATTTAGAGTAATTAACATGACTGCACTTCGCATGCAACCATAGCAGATTTCCTGAGGTGACTGTGAGCAAGGAAAGCTGCTCAGATATTACTGTTATGCGTTGTTGCTTTACAGTTGCTGTGTATCACCTCAAATTGGTCTTTAACGTAACCATCCATTACATAGTCTATGGGAGTTGTTTTAGATATGTATTTGTGTACATAAGCATGCATATACACAGTAGATGCTACACTATATAAAAATATATCTGTATACTGAATTCTATCAAGATTTCTGAGTTTAGAATAATGATTTTGGGGAAACTGTTACTTTTTGCAACGTATACATTCCCCAAATATTCTGAAAAAACTATTTTCATAGGAACATTAGTGAGTATAAACTAACTTCTTGTGCTATGTAACTGGCGCGTGATATATTTTTACCCTAGTGTTTTAATATCTTAACCATTCTTAACAAAAGGTAAAACAATTGAGGAAATACCAGGATTTTGTTATTAACAACCAAAAAGTGAATGTTATTTCTCTCTCGTTCACTCAATAAGCATGTACATTACAAATGCCAGAACCCAGAGGGTTGTTGGGCACTGGAAGAGGGTCCCCAGGGAAGGGGTCACAGCACCAAACATGACAGAGTTCAAGTGTTCAGACAATACTCTCAGGCACATGGTGTGATACCTGGGGTGTCCTGCACCAGGAGTTCGAACTCGATGCTCCTGATAGGTTCCTTCCAAATCAGCATATTCTGTGATTTTTACAATTTGTCCAGCTGAACCAACCTCTGCTCCCAGAATATTTTTTTTCACAAAGCAACTCAGTCCTAAATTTGCAAGTCCAGCATGGATCTTAACTTACATTCTCCTCTCCACAGGAATCTCTTTAAGGACAGAGGGATGCATTCAATGAGCTGCCTTTTTTTGTCTCACTTTTGGACTTTGCATTCTACTTTTCTCAGTCACTTCAGTTACCCATTTGGATCTCTTATCTGAGAAGACATGGTTTTCAATTAACCACCTTACTTTCTACTGTGATGCTGGATATGTGATATCTTCTGCTTGGAGATCGGCAACTTTCCCAATCAAACAATACCTCTAAATCACATTTAACTTCTGTGTTGGTTAATATAATTGACCAAGATTTGGCTTAATCGCCCAAAAAGCTCATTTTCTTTAAGTAGCCAGGGTCCAGGTCTCTCATTTTCCACAGCCATGATAAAAATGTTAATTTCTTGTGACATGGAAAAAAATACTTGCCTTCAAACTTGTAAGTCCTCTTTCCTGGACTGGAGGCTTCCAGCTGCAATGGTTCCCTTTCAGTGAAAAGTAGGATGTATATAAGCGATATAGATGGCATTCAGAAGGCTAGCGAGTGAAAGCAGGATAATGTCTGGAGGAAAATTACTATGTTAAAAAACAAGACAGATTTTAAATATTTCTAATTATAATTAAATGTTGCCAAATTGATAGGACTCCATTTACATCTGCTAAAACTCCATTTACGTCTGCATATGTAAAAGGTATGTGTGCATGTATATGGAGAGATAGAAGCATATTCTAAATTACCAGATAGTATCCTCTAACATAGAACCAGCTTCAATTCTCATCCATCTACAGCTGTCACAGTATATTAATCACTGAGATTGAAAAGAGCTATCATATCTCTAATGGGACATCTGGCATAATAGACAGGCAGGCGTGTTTTCATTCAGCCACTGAGGCCTCAGCAAATTATATTTGAAGCTTTGGATTTTGAAAGTACTTTTGTTTAAATGAAGCCCGTTTTGGTAATGATTATATGTTAAAGCATAATAAAGGAGTGTCTTTATGGTTCCAATAGGGAAGCAAAGTACACTATGTGGAAACATTAGAAGTATTCATCTCTAAATGTCACTTAGCTACAAAGTTCGACAATTGCACAGACTAGCCCAAATGGCAACTTAGGGACCAATACAAAATCCTGATATTGGACAGATTTTGAAAGGCATGTGGGGACAACAAAACCACATTGTAAGTCCTGTCTGACTCTCATCACACAGTAATCGTAGAGCTCTCTGGAACAGTAAAGAAAGAAAATTAAAATATGATGCATTTGCTCAAACAAATACGAGTTCAGAAAAGCACAAATGGTAGGCTGCTTCTCCAAAATGTACATCTTTACAAATCCACAGTCACATGGAGAAAAAGATAAAGCTTTAGAAGAACATTTGCATAAAATATTTGGGTAGTTACTGATTTTGTAAATTTCAACTGATCAAGCAAAAAATCTTTTTACACATCCTTAGTTTCATACTTGAATGAACCAACATTTGACTTCTACTGATTTTAGGCTGAAGTTAAGAATACACAGATATGCTTTTCTGGATTCTTTGTTCAAGTCCTGATCCTTTTCATAGGCTTCTCTATGTAAATTGATTTTTTTTTCAATTGGATGAAAACCAGGCAACTAATGTAGCAAAGCAACAGCCTCATCGTTGTATCTGCCATTATTACCAATTGTTTCTCCCATTTTTCATACAAATATCTCTTATTGATACTCAGTATCAATATTCCATGATCTTGCATTATTGAGATTTAATGTGAGTTCTGCTATTGATTTCAGCAGAGGAAGACTCCCTGGTGAGAAAGGAAAACAAAAAGGAGTAGAGTGTTTTGTAGGTACCAGACCAAATTCTGTGCTGAAATCAATGAGGTTATTGGTAGTGTAAAGCCAATATAGAATTTAGACTGCATAATCTTGAGCAATTAGATGCACCCAGACTCGCACAGCTTCAGTCTTCTATTGATTTTGTCATTGCCTTACAATGTGTGTTTTAGTAGCAATTATACTTTCTGGCAAACTTTTCTCTCTCAGCATCTAAATTTTTGCTTCTTTATTAATCAACAGGAAAAATCAATGCTCTGTCCATTGCACTTCCAAGCTTTAATTCAATTACCATCTGTGAACCAATCAAACATTGATCTAGCTATATCAATAGGCAGAAGACAATTTTTTTCATCCCACTATATTTCCTTGTCATTAAAGGTTACATTTTAGTTCATTCATCACAAGTCTAAATATTTTGTGTAGTTGGAAAAAAAAAAAATCTCCTTTCAACTTTAATTTCCTTTAATTAAAAACTCATATGACCTTTTATGTCCTTTTGCCTATTTTCTGCTATTCATTCTCTGCTAGTGCAGGGTTATTTCCCAAACAATGTCCAAAGTACTTTTTCCAGGGTGATTTTAATAGACTGAAACAAGAAAGAAAAATTTCTTTTTCCTTGTTGTCAGAAATTACTGTCCATCATTTCAATTCTATTACCACTGACTTCCTCCTCTCTTAACAGATGTTCTGTCGATTCATTTAAGGAAAAGGCCTCTGGTTTTTTTTAATGAGTAAATCCCTAGTAAGGGTGTTTTCCTTCCATGAGCTTCCCTGTCACTGCTCAGGAAATTTTTGCCTACTATATGTCTCTACCTAAATGTCAAACAATTTTATCTTGAAAACAGCTACCAGCAGTTTTGAGAAAAGGTGGGGTTAAGATCTTATTTACTGTCTCTGTGGAAGCAATTACCAAATGGTAAGTCCACTATTTTTGTTGCCCAGCCCCAGGGCTATCATGCTTGAAAGGAGTAAAATAATCATAATGATCAACATTAGCACTAGTAATATTATTACATTAAAAAGTCAACATTTAAAAAAATAGACAACAAAAAACCAAAAAACCACAAAACAAACAAAAAGAGAATTCCAGGGCCCTTTCATACCTTGGATTAAAAGACTTTTAAAAAACACAGAAATGTCTGCCCTAGGGGGAGTAGGACCTGACTGCCTTGCCTGTCATATAAATGATCAATAAAAATAGCTAAAGCAAGAAATAAATAGGTAAACCTCCTTTATGTCAGTTAGCTTTGTCTTAGGGAGACTAGATACCCTGAATATCTTTTAACAGGTCTAGGGGTTGTAGCCTAAACATAATTCCTAAAAACCCAAAGATAATAGTCAATTCTCTAGGAAAGGAACATAAGGCATTGTAAGAATTTGCCTTGAATCAGGCAAGTCTTTGAAGAGCAAGAGTCCTGAATTGTCCTGTCCGTTTCTTTCCACCAAATGTTAGCTTATGCCTCTGCCCTGAGCACGTGATCACTGAACAACTTGGTGTTTCACAGGAATTTTTCTCTCTGCTATGCTACAACTTCAGTAATCCACATCAGCTTTACCTAGGTGTTTTAAAATTAGTCTTTTGGAGTGATTAAAACTTTTTTTTGTCAAAATTCCAGATACCTTTTAAGTATTAGCTGTATTTTTTTTTCTTTTGCTAGTTTAATATTCTGTATAAGCTGTCTCATTTTGTTTTGGTTTAACAAGTGCTTATTTTTCTTTTATTTCAAGAAGAAAACTATTAGATTCTGATATAAATCCTCTCAAATTCTGAAATGGTATTAACATCCTCTGGAAATAGTGCTCTGGCCTTGCTGCGCTTGGAAGGAATTTGCTTAAGTGTTGCCAGGTAATTACTTTCTCCAGTTGGTATCAATATTCTTATATTAATAACTGGTTGAATTTTCAAATGACCTCAATATATTTTTCATAAATCATGTAATTATTCATCTACACGAGTATTAAGAAATTATTACATGAAGGTTATATAAAGATACACAGCATTTACAACGTCTTAAAAAGCACTTGTCATCTTAGCCATAAAGAAGAGCCAAAATTTATTATACTGAGAGGAAATATGAGTCAAATAAAAGCTAACCAATGCTTTTACTATGTTCTTTTATTGAAAATACTTTTCTATGAATCATAGGTGTTCGCTTGTGAAAGGAACAGAAGTAAGTCCATTTTGCAACAACATTTACAACTCTAATGAGAATCTCAATACCATTATGTTCACATGTTCCTCACTAGAACACCCTTACATTGTTCTATACTAAAGATATTTCAAAATCAATCTCAGCCTGAGTTTTCCAACTAAAAATAATTCCAATATTCCAATACAATACTCCCATATGGTCTCGTTTCTGAAAAAACATTCCTTATTAAATGGCTTCTGAGCTTTTGTGTACTTACGGCTTGCAATTACAGAAAACAAACAATAATCAATATTTATTCTTCAATAGAACATAAAATAAATTGAGAATCAAAGGGGCATATAACTTATGAAAATCTACATTTTGGGGTCTATACAAAGTATGGTGTTTTATGATCTTGAATTATACCTCATGGACATTGCTTTAGCTATATAATGGGACTCCAGAAATCTACTGGCATGTTCTAAACCAGTAAAGTGATAACACGAACAGATGAAATGAAAATCTACACTAGTATATCTCAGCATAATTTCCAAATAGTTGGAATATACAAATCCCTCTCTCTTAAACATTAAAAAGACTCAGAGAAGATTGCAGTTACCTAATTACACAATAAATACTAGTAATTATATTAAAAAACTATTTTCATACTTCAAAATAGCTCTGTGCTGTGAAATTTTGAATATCTTCAGAAAAATAAAAGAAGGTACCGAAACTCCAGCACTTTTCTTCGTCACTTTGTCCAGTAGTTCACCAATCTCATCATGAAAAATATTTTTCATATGTAAAAGTACAGACTTGTCCTCTTGCCTCTGTTGTGATTGTGACTATTTATTTCACTGCACTTGTCTGAAAAGCCTGGTCACAGCCCTTCCTTAGCTCCTAAATACTGGAGGAAAACAATTAGCTGTTACTACAGGCTTTTTTTTCCAGGCTAAATACCTGTCTAAAATCAGGTAGCCCAAAACTGAACAAGATATGCTGGGTATAGCGTACAGAAACCAAAGCAAAAGGGAATATTCATGGCACTTAACCTGTAGCTACTGTCTTTCTAATACAGCTCAACTGCCATTAGCATTCCTCCATCCCAAAGCAGCATGGCTGACTCATTTTTGAGATGCTATTCTACATTTTACACCTTCATCCATAAAACGTCCCACCTGCAGCAGTCTGTGGGACAAAGGGAGCAGAAGAGAGCACTTACACAGGTGGAGTTACTAAGCTCAAAGGTTAGTGAATACTTAAATGCCCCTTGGAATGGGACTATATTTAAACACTGGTGCACGTGTCTTCCTGAGCAGGTATCCCCAGGCATTAATAGTCCAGGCAGGTTCCATTAAATATTAACCTGCTCGACTTTTCACTCAAAAGAATTGAGCATATTTCCACTTGTTACACTGGGAAAAAGTTTTGAGAGCACTTTTCTATTCTCGGGTCTGTCTGAGTAGCTATGGGATTGGAGCCGAGTGGCACTGCCACCAACCAGAGCTGCATCCTGCATTTGCTGCTCAATCCTGATTGCTTACCCTAATGCAACCCTAGTAAAGTCAACGTGCAGAAAGAGACCCAGCTTGATCATTTCCCTACATGACATTTAATACATTTCAAAGCAACTCCTGCAGTATTTGCAGTCATAGGATATAACTCTCTCTTTTAGATTTATCAATCTAAATTGCAATTTAGAATTGAAAGTCAGAATTCAATTTAAATTTTAGTTTATTTTATATTTCTGTGGAATCAGCAAAAATTACTCAACGTTGTATTATTCATTTTATGACTTTTTCAGAGCACACAATGCTCCATTTTTATTCTGTTTGTTGATTGTTGACTAATATAATCAATTATTCCAGTCCTTGTTGAGTCACAGGATCATGTTGGTTTTAGTTCTTGGGCTTTAAATTTTAATATGCAATCCTGACCTTTTTGCTTAGTTGCTTTTTCATAAAACACATTTTGTGGGAAAAATTTACAGACTTCCTTTCATGCCAGATACAAATAATGAGAATTTTCCTGTTATAATTTTTGTAATAGTGCAGCACACTCACCTCCCGCCAGGCAGCTTATACAAATTACTACAAACATAACGGTAAATGTTATTTTAACACTTGTTTTGGACTCCAACATAGAAATATATTACATATTTTATTAGCTCATTTACCACCTACTAAGTTATATTATTAGCTAATTCATTGAACATGATATGTGTTGGGTAGATTTGGTTACCACTTTAAAGGGACTCTTTGACTCTGGTCTGTGCTTTTTTGAATCCACAGAATTTACCATGTCTGTGTGTTTATAAGTGAAAAATAAACCTGAGAGATGTAGGAAAGCATAAAATGAAACGGTAGGATCTGCCTCTGTCTGTCTCACACACCATACCTTATAATAAGTAACTGATTTCTCATTGCCATTGTTCAATAGCTCTGATTTGCAGCTCATTAAGGTTAATGAAAGAAAAAGACCCGTGAGTGAAACCTGAACTTCATTTAAGTACTTGTTAACACTTACAATGACTCTATAGGATTGGGAATTTGGTAAATGTTGAAGTGGCAGAATGTCAGACAAATCCCTTTGGTCTTGAATTTTGGTGGGACACATAATACAAAATTCCCAAGTTCTGTTGAAAATCCTCATCATAAAAGAGATATCAACCAAGACTTTTAATAGCCTAGTCCTACTGAGCATTATTAAGGCTGTGTGTTTGTATAAGCCTATTACAGTTCAGGTTGTCAGCAATAAATGAGTCATGCATGCTACTGTTAATGCACAGAGATTTTAGGGATTGTCACCTTTGAAAGCTGGTTCTGTCTTAATAAAACCTGAGTTCACTCTATTAGTGTACTACACATATATTATACATCATGGGAAAATAATTTGGGGTGGGGTTTTTTTGCTGTATCTTAGATAAAGATTTTTTTTTTATAATTCAACATAGTTTTTTTCGTAATATCTAGCAAATATGCTTTTAATAGCTCTGTGGCCCACAAACAGATCAGATGCTTCATGGCTCTAACCAGACTTAAGAAACCTCCTGAGGATCTTAATACTATTAAAAATGTGCAGCAAAAAAGCCATGGTGACTGGAGTCAGAATAGAAGATGAGGAGCTTTAGTTAGGGTAGGAAAAAGCAAAAAACAGAGAGAGATGTTGCAATAGCCACCATCCAGCAGAAGGATTCTGCAGTTTTACAGTAAGAGGTAAAAACAATCCCATGCCATGGAGGGGAGTCAGCTAAATGAATGACACCAGGTCAAAAATCATAGAAAAAACAACCTAAGAAAAAGTCAAAAAAATTGAAAGCAGGAGGCTGTGGAGCCAAACTGTGACAAAGTCTCATAATATCTAGAAAGAAGGGAATTTGTAGATAAAGTAGAAAGAGAAGTTGAAGATAAGGTAAGTAAAAAGCATTGAAGACATAATACAAAAAAGAGGGATAATACCTCTGAGTACATGAAGTGTCTCTTACGGTAGGCAACATTTAGGAATGAAGAAATAAAAGAATGGGAATCACACTTAGGGACAGAAGGGAAGAAATCTGCAAACAGAAAAATAAAAGTAGGAAATACAAGAATGGACTGAGGAGCAATAGGAGGAATCCACCAACACTTTGCCTCCCCCATCTCACGCCCCAACCCTGTGGTAATGAGACATAAAAAAAATAAAACTGAGAAAAGCAAAGAATTCCTATCTATGATTCTGTCTCTCATGTCTGAGAATGTCCCATCTGGAGGACTGAAACTAGGCTTAAGAGCTCCAGATAAACTCCTGTGTGCCACAGCAGCACCCTTTTCTCTTTCAAAACACAGAGAATTAGTACTTCTTCAGCATTTTCAACTCTCCTATGAATTTAGCAAAGGGTTGGAGGAAAACACAGGTCCTGCGGAGATTACTTTTGTCTAATAACAGTGCTAATCAATACTTAGGGAAGATAAGGAAAACAGAGAAACAATATTCAAGAAGATAACTTAGCCTTAGAGTTCATCCACCTATACTTGAAGGGTGGCCAGTTGTAGTTATGGAATAAAATCTGCTTCCAAAGCTGCCTTGTAGTATGGTTGACAGCCTCCAGCTTCTCAGAATAATGCTGCTATCATGACTATCCTGCACATTAGAGTCTGAAAAATCAACACGACAGAGGGAGACACTCAGGAGTTTTACCTGCAAGCTAGACTCTTGTATTTCCAATACTGCCCCAGGAAGGGAAAGGTTTGCCAGCTATGTAGCTCAAGAATTCTCATTAGGGAGGTTTTGAGCCTTCAGTATAGGCTGTGGCTATGGAGAAATCCAAATTCTTCATGGTGGATGTTCGAAGAATCCACCTGGAATTATGAAAGAGGGCTGGGATAACCTTTCCTTAATTAGTGGCTTATATTTAATATCAGTTATAGTAATAGTATTGTAGTAAAAGTCATCATATTGGAGCAACCTGATGGTTACTCAGCTGGTTTTTGTTCATCTAACTTTCCACACTTACCACTGACTTTTCTTCTGACAGAACTGGGTCAGGGATAGGCACTGAGAGAGCCAAGGGGTATACTTCAAAGCTTTCTTCATGCAAAAGAATTAATTCCTTCATTTTGCTAGAATCTACCCATTTGTTTTGTGGAACACAGCAGAGTGTATTAGTGTGACCAGTTATGCTGTCAGTGCCAAGAAAGCTTTACTTTTCTGTTTGGCCTCTCTCAGCATGCAATCAAGGCCAATTGCCATTTTGCCTCATAGTTTTTTCTACAGAGATGAAAGTGAAGCCTTACTGACACACACAGGATGGCAGTGTGATCACTGAAATAGCTTCAATCTATTGGTACAGGCATGATTAAGTTTCTCTCTTGTCATTTCCCTTAATGCATGCCAATTTGGCCTTGTCAGTCATTTTATCGAGTTTGACAGGAGCTTTCATCCAAAGAACATCTCCAGGAGCAATCAAAAAGAACTACGAGTAGGGCTGGACTGGAAGTACTTTTCCTGTACTGAGGGCTCCTTTTGTTCAATTAAAAAAATTAAGCATTCTCCATTACTGAATTGTAAAATCAGTTTTAAATTTTAGAAGTGATCAGCATGTCCAGAGTAGAGTAAAAATGAAAAACAAATAATAAAAAGGCAGTATCAGACCTAGCCTCTTAGTCTTAAAAAGAAACAAAGATTTCTTTTGATTTCCAGATGAAAAAAGAAAATTATTGGGTTTTTTTGGCCAACAAGTTGATCAGAAGTGTTCACCTTGCTTCTGCAACAGCCAGTCCCTGATCATTCTCTGCAGTGCAGCACTACATGTCTGTGAAGTACTTTTGCCGTATTGTTAACTGAGCTTCAGTGCATTCTGCTGGATGCCACTTTGAAAAAGATATGACTTGATTGCCGTACCATCAGGCAAATCTGTCTGTAGGTCTGTCCCTTCATTCCTTTTCTTCAAAGCTTTATATAGAGAGGGGAAAGTAAAAGTAGGAAAAACCACCAAAAAGACAGTTAAGAATGAGAGTGCTTTCTGGGTCAGTTTTTCTGATGTTTAATATTTCATAGGCAATCTCCAAAACTGGTACTTTTGTTGCTCATTTTCAAGGGGCTTGAGTTAACTGGAAGACTCTACAAGTTATTTTCCCATTCATCCAAATGTTTTCCTTCCATGAAGGAAAGCCTTGAGAGTCCAGTATACTGAGCATCAGGAAATCCTGGCTTAGATCCCTTCCTGATGGAAAATGCCTTTAAAGCTCTTTTTTAAAAATTAATTTTAAATTTCATTCCAATAGGATTAACAAAGGTCATGAAAAATCTTAGGACTTTTTCATATTGGGAATATTATACTGCCATAAATATTCTCCTTCCTTTTTTCTGTATAAAAAAAAGAGAAGTTATTGAAAGGGTAAATATCATGATTGAAGTTGATCTTTGTCTCCTAATGACTTCTTGGTACACAGGCTGAAGACTTAAGAGGCATTCAGTTGTCTGGACCTGTTGCAGTGCACAAAGCAACTAAAGATGTATTTCGGGATTAATTACTTCCTCTGTTTGAAAGAGAAAGAAAAACAACTCATGGATCAGAAAGTGACCCCTCCAGAGAATAAAACAGGTTGGATAGTAGATATGTTTTCTACTTCTTTTTACATTTTCCAGGGTGAATCCTAAGCAACTCTGAATCTAGCCTTTACAAGATTCCCCCTGGGATTCTGAATGAAATACAGAGGGCAATGAATAGATAGCTGAGATGAAGAATTAGTCATAGCTGAGTCTATTGCGGAGGACTAGCAAGAAGAGAAAGCAGTTGAAGAAAAATGAATATTTTCTTGCAGGACCAGAAACATTTACTCATAATAGCATAGATTTACTTAGTTCGCTAATCCCTGTGACATTCTTGGTAATAAATAAGGCTGAAAATGCTGATGATGTCCTCCCTTTTGTGTTTATGGATATGCAGTCATATCGTGCTTACTATGCTTGCAAAGCAACTAAAATGATGAAAAGCACAGGAAGGATCCTTCCTGTTTTCAACTTATAAAGGAAGATAATATAACAAGCTGGATTTGGAAAGGAGCCTCAAGTTTTGAATATTTTTCTTAGTGTCACACATATGGCTATTGCTAAAAATATACTTTGAATATCTGAATCTTTTCATTATCTTTAATTAAGACTATAGTAATACATAGTGCAATTTCTTGGCTGTTTTTTTTATAAACTGACAAGCCAGTCCAACATCCCAGAGCAAGTACTGAGGTACCTTCCAAATCTGAACAGCAGATGCTGTACTCAACTTTGTTTCTTGTTCTTAAAAGTAGGCTTTGCCAGCTGAGCTTTCTAATAGGAAAACTTGAACAACATTATTTTGGCTGGTACTATCTGTCAGTTATAGATCAGCTGTGCTATTTTCTCCTTCCTGAGTAAAGTATTTTTGCAATTCTCCTACACCTTTAACAAGTCCCAACTAGATGAAAAAAATTAAATAGATCTAAGTATTTGTAAGTCTTCTTTTCAAAAGCTCACATGGTAAATGCAAAACAAAGTATTATTTACACTTCAATGGAAACAGAATACTTAGGAAAAAAGAAGATTGCAAAACAAGTAATGTATACATCGCTTTGCCATTGCCAGTGGTTACCTAAGCAAGAATAGATAAGTTTTTTCTTCTCAGTGTTGCAAGGCATCTACAGAGTAGATGATTTAAGCACAATACTACTGCTGGAAAGTAAGATCAGAAAGCATCTGCACTGGTCTGACAAAGAGCCAGCTGGTGTCCAAAGGATTACAACTGTACATAAACAGAAAAGCAGACACTCTCGTAGTATCCTCCCAGCAGAGTTCATAAACATGTGGCTACTGCATGCAGCCATGATTAAACCATACCATGCTCTGCCCCTAAGCCAGCACATCTGGGGGGTAGCACACAGTTCTGGGCATTACACCTTCCAACTATCTGCATCAATGGCTCACTCCTTTGGAGAGTGTCCTCCCTTCCAAATTCAATATAGTTCCTTTGATGCTCCATAGGGCTGCTTTTAATTTATTTATTTGGCTTGCCTCTTGCCAAATCTCCAGCACCCACTGATGTATGTTTCATAAATTAAACACATTCTTGCAGGTAACAGACATTCTACAGATAGCACCCATCATATCACTACAAGGTGGCTCCAGGTCTTCTCACCACCTATTGTTGCAGCTCCCTATCTCACCTGCAATAGATAATCTCAGGTGACTTACAACGTTTTCCATAACTCAGAAACAGCTGGGTGCCCACAGACAGAAATGGACCGTGGAAGAGCCTTACCTGAGGGTTTCTGGCATCTGCCAGCATTCCACATAGCAAAGCCTTTTTTCTTCCTCTGAGACACCATCATTAGTGAAGAAAACTGTAAATCCTGTTTCTGCCTTCAAAGAAATATCAAGAGACGAGTCTACAAATTAAAAGTCTCTTCCACTGAAGTAGCTTCATTGCTAGCACAGTTTAAACTAGGCTATGGCTGGTAGAGACGGAAATGTACATATCTATTTATTCCTTCATCTAGATGCTGTTACAGTACCCGATAGATAGTTCACTGAAAATACTAAAGGGTTTATAACAAAATAGTTACATTAAGCTTTCAGGCAAACAAGAGGTCTTCCGAAGATGAGAGGAAAGATAATCTATTTGGTTTTGATCAAATGTGCAAAGCTCTGGTTCTCTAATGGGTATGCAGTAAAGCAGATATTGTGTGTAGCATACATTCAAGAGAGATTAATGGTCACATTAACCTTTTGAAAAATGATCAGATATATCCCTTTGCGATTGGTGTGAAAAAGTAATAAAAGCATAGTAAAATAGAAATGGATTCATGTCTTCAGACCATCTAATAAACAAGTAAAATAATCAAAGATTTACAGCATGAACATGTGCCTATAATATTTGACATTTCATCCAAACAATGGAGAAACACAATTAGAGAGATGATAATAAGGTGTTCTAAAAAGTGCATGAAAATTGTTCCAAAACTAATTTCAGCATCAGAAACATTGGTGCCATTATCTTTAATAAAATGCGTAGACACATCCAAATCAATCTTTCGGAAGGTACTAAATTAAGAAACATTTTTCACCATGTTAGTAATAGTCTTTTACGCTTGGCACTATTTACATAAAGTCAAAGTAAGCTATAATGTGAAAGAAACTGACCAGAAATAAAAATAAAACCTGCCATGTTCATGAATATTTTGCAATTGTCATAGAAGTCAATGCTTAGCTGTAGTGTGGATTTCATGATCTTTAAAAACTGGCCTCTTTTTTAGGTAAATATTATTATGGCCAGCTTGAAGATATCTATTTTCTTTTTGATGTAATGACCTTGGAAAAACATAAAATTCATCAAATACCATTCGTAAATCAATTTCTTTGAAAAAATCATGGCAGCACAATATCTAAAACTCATTAAAATAACCTTATGAATATCTCTGTCAAAACCAAGCACTTAGAAAAGATGAAATCAGAAATGGCACGTCAGTTGCGTGTGCATTGCTACCTACCATGAATAATGTCTCTGTCAGATAGACTCTACAACAGTCTGGTCAGGAGAGCAGCTGTGTGGTCTGTGCACCTTCAGCTGCTTCACCCACTCATTTCCACTGGACTGGACTTTCAACCAGGGGAGCTCAAACTTATAAAGAAATCTCATCTTCATAGCCGAATTCTTAAAAACTGCATAGAATGGACCAACTTTGAAACTAAAAGTCTGAAAGGCCACAAGAATGCAAGTTATGTGCAGTCCCTGGGAGGTGTTTCACTGAAATTTTGATGACTGGAAGTCAAATGTCTGAGGGTGGTCGTCTTGGCTCTTCTATAGAAAATAAAAGACACAATGACCTAGAAAATGTGATTCCCCACTTTGTGAGTGTTGACTCAGCCTTTTGCATCGAGTCCCATCCTAACTGCCAATGAACTGTAATGCATGGGAAGGACAGTCATCGATTTGGGGAACTAAAGCAACAAAAATGATTGTTCATTTATAAAAGTAGCTGTAGTGGCTTGATCCTGGCTGACTGCCAAGCACCCACCAAAGCCTCTCTATGACTCCCCTCTGCAAATGGACAGGGGAGCAAAAATATAACAACAGGTTCATGAGTTGAGATAAGGACCAGGAGAAATCACTCACCAAATACCATCACTGGTAAAACAGACTCAGCTTGGGGATATTAATTGAACTTATTACTAAAAAAATCAGAGCAGGATAATAAGAAGCGACATAAGACCTGAAAAACACCTTTCCCTCCCCCCTCCCTCTTTCTCAGCTCTTAAAGGTAAAATGAAAATCAGATCACCGAAAACAATGTTTGCATAGCAATGTATGTGGATTGGAACAAAACTGATTTTTCTTTGTAACTTTGTAATAGTGTTGTTACACTGGAACGTTGAAATAATGAGTAAAATATTTTCACCACTGTTTCTTGCAAAATTACACACTGAGTAGCAGTCTGTGTGTAGAAAGATCAGCACTAATCTGGACTACATCTCTGTTGTAATTAATCTCACAAAAAGGACTTCACAGGAGGTGAGGAAAACAAGAAACAGACAAGTACCTTTACAGAATTGCATGAGATATTCCCAAAAAAAGGGCTATTTTCCACAGTACTTGCTCCTGTTTTGTGTTGTACAAAAACCCCTTTGAAAATTTCCAAAAGTTTTGACACTTTTTTTTACGTATTTTGAAGAACAGTCTAAAGTGCCTTCTTTCTTATGCCCGTTTGGGGTAAAAACAAACAGTGCTGCAAAAAGCAATATGCTATTAAGACATAAAAAACTTTAGAAACTCCATCATAAACTTGCAGTATCGCATAAGTGTATCCAAGTCAACATTTTATAGCATCAGGGACTACCTACGGTTCCTTTCTGCTGATGGTGTCGTCACTAAAATGTGCATTAGTATTGATCAGTTATTCTACCATGATCTCCTTGCAGCTAAGCCAGCAGGAAGATAGACCAGAATGAAATGTACCTTTTCTGAGAACACGACAGATAAAAAGGAAAGAATTGGTCATATGAAATATTGTATGTAAACCACCATAAATATTTCCTAGCTCTTGGAAATAATTCATATACATTTGTATATGCATATTCCTTAAAGAGCTAGCGAACTGCAATTTGTTAACTATCAAAACTATTATGCACATCATATGCTGGGAAAAAACTTTAAAGATGTAGCATATTTTGGGCCTTTGTTTTAAGTTAGCTAATTACTTTAAAATTTTTTAATTAAAATTTATCTAAATTGAATCATTTCAAAAATTTTATATCTCTTCCATCGGAAGATGAACTCATTTCATCTAGATGTTTAACATGCAACAACCACTCATTCTCTTAGCAATTATTCGGATGGTTGAAAAGCTAAAATCTTTCCTTAGAAGTATGGAAAGTAAGGAAGAAAAGAATAAATTAACATGGTAAGAGTAGGGCCAACAAAAAGCATAAGAAATTTAGGAAAGGCTTGCCAGGGGAAGAGATGAAAAACCCAAATGCGGGATGCTTTTGCCTCAAGCAGAATCCTTGGCAGGTATGTCATGCACGCAGGAAATGAGGAGTCTGACAAAACCAGCACAGTCTTGAAAACAGTACAGGGTGTCACAGCATAATTTCAGTACACATGGGCTTCAGGAGAGGATGCGTGCCTCTTGGAGACATCCAGTTGACTATTTACTGTCACAGCTGAATGATAACTTGATATCATTCTTTGAAGAAAGGCACTGTATTGAAAACTTCCATTAAATCTCCACAGTACTTCCCACTAAGACTTTTTTAACTGATACTGATATTTCAAAGTCTTTTGAAAGAATTTATGACTACCCGAAGCAAACACCTGCTGTCTAATCCCCTATCTTACATTATAGGCAGCACTTAATTATCTGAAACAGACCAGGGAAAGAATTTAGCTACTGCATAAAATATTAACTAAAGATTTCTTCTCACACCAAGCACAATTTACCAGAAAAGTCTTCCTCTGTCCCAAGTCCTGTGAGTTTGTCCATTTCATTTTGCACATGGAGGAGACACAGGAGGATGGGACTTGCAATATGGCAGAGGAACTTTTTGTTGCAAAAAGAGCACAGAAAAGGTAACAACAACAATAGACACATTCACAGAACCCCCTGTCAAATGTGTATTTTTAAGTAGTGGGTTGACCCTGGCTGGACACCAGACACTCACCAAAACCTCTCAATCACTGACCTCTGCAACTGGACAGGGGAAAAAAAATATAACAGAAGGTTCATGAGTTGAGATAAGGACAGAGAAAGTTCGTCTCCCAAATACCTTCACACACAGAACAGACTCGAATTGGGGATATTAATGGAACTTATTATTAATAAAATGAAAGCAGGATAATGAGAAGCAAAATATATCTTAAAAACACCTTCCCCCCACTCCTCCCTCCTTCCTGGGCTCTACTTCCTTCCCTCCAGCAGAGCAAGGAGACAGGGAATGGAGGTTATGGTCAGTTCATTCCCTTCTCCACTGTGGGGTGCATCCCATGGGAGACAGCTCTCCAAGAATTTCTCCAGTCCATCCCATGGGTAACTGCTCTTCACAAACAGCTACAGTGTAGGTCACTCTTCCATGGGGTGCAGTCCTTCAGGCACAGCCTGCTACAGGGTGGGTTCCCCACAGGGTCACAAATCCTACCAGGAAACCTGCTCCAATGTGGGCTCCTCTCTCCACAGGTCTGCAGGTCCCTGCTAGGAGCCTGCTCCAGCACAGGCCTCCCACATGATCACAGCCTCTTCTCAGGTATCCACGTGCTCCAGCCTGGGCCTCCTTCATGGGGTGCCAGTTGATCTCTGGATCCCTGTGGCCCTCCACGGGCTGCAGAGGTGCAGCTGCTTTACCATGGTCTTCACCATGGGCTACAGAGGAACCTCGGCTCTGGTGCCTGGAGCACCTCCCACCCCTCCTTCTCCACTGACCTTGTTGTATGCACAGATGTTCCTCTCATATATTTTCACCCCATTCGTCTTTGGCCACAATTATATCTGTGCAGTAACTTTTTTTTAAATCCTTGTTAAATCTGTTGTCACAGAGGGGTTACCATCATTTCTAATTGGCCCAGCCTTGACCAGTAGCACGTCAATCTTGGAGCTGGCTGGCATTGGCTCTACTGGACATAGAGGAAGCTTCTGGCAGCTTCTCACAGAAACTGTTGCCTTGAATCAAGAGACAAAACCTTTCCCAACAATATTAACAGTGGTAAGATAAAAAGCAGCTCTTTAATGAAAGCTTTCATGTGCACAAATATGGCTATATACACACATAGTTAAACTGCGAGAGAGGACAGGAAAAGTACTCAAAGCTATGCAACTATATATTAAAAATCTACAAAGCTACAAATATGAAAAAGGCTAAAAATCTTTGGGCATCAAAACCGCCTCTGTAGCCCCCCTGCTACCAAAACCTGGCCATGCAAACCCAATACAACTTCCTTCAGCAATTATTATATTTGGTAGTTACATGATTAATACTTTACATTATTTGGCTACTGATCAATAAGAATACTTGGCTCACTCAAGTAAGCTCACTAAAGTGTAAAAAAAAGTGCTGGAAACATTCACCCTGAGTTAACCCCTCTGGGCGCTGTCCAAATTCATACTGTTTAAATGATGTTATAGAATGGTTTGGCTTGGAAGGAACCTTCAAGATCATCACATTCCAACCCCTCTGCCATGGGGAAGGACACCTTCCACTACACCAGGCTGTTCAGAGACCCATCCAGCCTGGCCTTGAACACTTTCAGGGATGGGATAACCACAGCTTCTCTCAACAATCTGTTCCAGTGCCTCACCATCCTCACAGTAAAGAATTTCCTCCTATTACCTAATCTAAACCTATCGTCTTTCAGTTTGAAGCCATCCCCCCTTGTCCTGTCACTGCAGGCTCTTGTAAATAGTCTCTCTCCATCTTTCTTGTAAGCTCCTTTCAGCTACCAGAAGACTGAAATTAGGTCATCCCAATAAGCCTTCTCTTCTCCATGTTGAACAATCCCAATTCTCTCAGCCTTTCCCCATGGGAAAGGTGCTCCAGCCCTCTGATCATCTTGGTGGTCTCCTCTGGACTTGCTCCAACAGGTTGATGTCTTTCCTGTGACCCCAGAGCTGGACTCGGTTTTCCAGGTGGCGTCCCACCAGAGCAGAGCAGAGGGGCAGAATGCCTTCCCTTGCCCTGCTGCCCACACTGCTTCGGATGCAGCCCAGGATACTGTTGGGTTTCTGGAATACAAGTGCATGTTGCTGGCTCGTGTCCAGCCTCTCATCCACCAGCACTCCAAGTCCTTCTCATCATGGCTGTTCTTCACCTGTATCAAGCCCTCTCAATTGCCAATGTGAGAATGTCCATGGGTATCACAGATTTTTCTACACAACAGTTGGTGGAGAGATCAAAAGTCCTGGTGAATGAACAGAGCTTTATTGATCCACACAATTACTCTTATTTAAAAATACATAAAAGTAGCTGTTTGATCAGTCCTGTATCTTGAGCCAATGACTCAATTTGTGAGTAATATGTAGTACAAGTGAATGGAACTTCGTGAAACTGAAAGAATTATGGGAAAAAATACAGAATATGAAGAGAAACGTGCTAATAATGCAGGTGTGGGTAAAGGAAAAATGTCATTTGAAGAGAAAGAGATTCCCAGAGTGCAAACTTGCTGTGTATAAATACCTAAGTTCAAGGAATCTTTTAAGACGTAGCACAAGATTTGTGATGAATTGTTGAGAATGAATGTTTCTGCAAATCTCCAAGAAAGAAGAAAAGTCCCAGAAAAGCCAGTGAGCTTAAAGATCTGTGAGGCTATTGGACATTTCTGGCACATCTCCTGGTGCATTTGTATCATAGCCAGAGTTTGTTCCCTGGTGCACAGTGAGCCTTATCTCCCTGCTCTCTCCATGGTTTCCTAATCCTCTTGTCTCACCCCTAAGCTGGAACAGAAGGCATAGAGCAGAAGATAATGCTATTATGAACATTTTAAGCTGCCACTCTTTTTTCCCATTGGGTATCCCAAAAAACCTGCCCTCTTTTCCTCTGCACATTGCCATTTTACAGCTTCACTTCCCACTGCCGGGTATTTGGGGACGCTTATGTCTTTGCTTTCCCAGGAGCATACAGTGAACACACAAATAGTTTATAAATTATTCTGATAAGTATTTAGAAATATGATTAATGGATAGACTCTCTATATCACCAAAGAATATTTAGAGAAAGAGCTAGAAGTTGTGGGGACATGTATAGAAGTAAGAATTTGCTAAGAACTTGGAGATGTTGGGATAGTGAATGGATAGGGTCTTCGAAGCAAGTAGGGAAGGAGGACAAAGAAACAGAACTCAACTGTCGAGTAGTTGCAGGGTCGGGTATATTTTTATGAGCCACTTCTACAAAAATAGTCCAAATAATCCTAAATAACATGCAGAGTCCTCAGTTTTAACAGGGATCTTAAATAATTATTGAGGTTTTTCTTCACAGAAAGCCAAAAAATACAGTATAAGATAAGTGGAGCATTTGTCAGTGGCATTTACCACTGACATATTTAGTTGGTTCTATATGAATAAGTTTTTTAAAAACTGTTATATGCATGAATGCATCTTTTTATTTTTGAATAATGTTTCCTTTAAATAATTGCCATCTATTTTATGAACTTTCCCACTCATTTCTTCTCTTTTTTTTTTATATTAAGTCAGGTGTTTATAGATTAGCTGGTTTTTTTTACCAAGTGTACTGCTCCCTTGCTGTCTGTAAAGTCAGATGAGAGCTTGATGTTTATGTGGTTAAACACGATTTCTGCTTCCTGCCTTTGAGGCACAGCCATAGATCATGCTGTGTTATTTATCTTGCTTACTCTAGCTTTTTGTGATGAATTATTAAAATATGCCTGGAAGCACGGAGCCATTTGGAAGAAGGGTCTTACTGGAGAGTAGAACAGATAAAAGCACTGAGATAAAACAAGCAACCCTGTCACCAGCAGACACAAGCAATATTGCAGAGAAGAAAGAGACCATTTTATCGGTCAAATTCTGCTTACAGCCACACTAGTGAAACCTCATCTAGTTCAGTGAATACAGCTGGCTGCTTGAATTCATCAGCTGCTTAGAAAACTGTACAGTGACTATCCAAAGGCAAAACTGCCACATGAAGCATGGAAATGCAGTTTACATTGTTAGTATACCTGCAGCAAGACTGTAACAAGAGACTAGTCCAGGAAAAAAATCTCGTTCCGTATCTGAAGTCTTCATACAGGTTCTTTTTCATCTCAAGAGAGGTAAACCACTACAAGATCTTTCTCCCAGGGCAAGCCCTAGAATTGCCCTGTTATTGTTTTGGGTGAAAATATGCCTAGCTTTGGAAATAATCAGGAAAGAATTTCTATGTCAAGCATCGTTACCTCTAAGTTTATAATTCTCATTTATTTTATTTCAAAAACTACAATTAATTTTGAAAAACCTAAAGCAATACATCAAAATTTTGCAAGCAATATGTCTCAGATTTTTAAACAACTCTCGGGCAAAAATGCTCAATTATTTTTAAGAAGGAAAAAAAAGAAACATGGTTTTTATGGCATATTAAACTCTTAGAGCCAATTCACACAGAAGTCCTAAAGCCTGCAGCAGAACAAGAAACTTGAAAGAGGACTGACAAGATAAGGATCTGCCTTTTCCATGTTTCCTAGAGATCTCTGTATGTTATAGTGCTGTTAAAATGAAGTTTGCATATGCTGAAGTAACATAGGTCAAAATTTAGCAAATTCTGAGTTCTGCAAAGATTTGCCTTTCCTGACTGTATTTTTGTGCTGTGCAGGACATGCACAACCATTGCATTCACTACATTCATGGTACTCCAAGAGGAAGTTAATTAGTGTGTTCTCTTAAGGGCAGGGAGATGCTTTTTCTCCCCTAGATTCTCCAAGTCACTTCTGGACTCCAGCTGCTAGGAGATACCTTGATGCCTATCCGTAATGGTAACATGCCTAGAGAGAAAGAACGGAGGCAGAGGCTAGAGCATCAAGGAACAAAGACAACGCAGATCATCAGACTGGGACAAGCTAGTGTAGAATCAAGAAGTAGAAGACAGCTTGGGGGAAAAAAAAAACCAACTAAGAAAACAGAATTAATAAAGGTAGGGGAAAGAACTGGGGAAATTACTTGGAGTTGGGTTTTTTCCCCTGGTGATAGTTGGCCATTACTATATTTTACACGAAACAGAGCTCTGCATAGGTCTGAGAAGGACACGGGCATTTTTCCTGATTGAGTCATCAGGTGAGCTAGACAGGAAGATATCACTGTCAAGATACAAGAAGATTTTCCATGGAGTTGCAATTAGGGTCCATTTGCAGTTCAGATCCCCTTGGGATTAGCCAATATCTCAGTAGGGTTTCCAGGACCACAATTTTGGATTTAAGTGTTTTAGTGTTGTTCAAACAACCATTTCAATATCTGCAATCTTCAGCCTAGCCCAGCAAACCTTTTCCATTCATCTCCTCCATAGGTCTGATTAAATGAAAAAAGTAATGAAATTCTGAGTGTGAATCATAGAATGGCATTTAGAAATGCAGGAAGAATAATAACAGGACAGAATTCTCTCAAGAGAAAAGTTTAGAAAGCCTTCGAAGCCCAACAATACCAACAATAAAATAGCTCGTTTTCAATAACCGAATGTGAATATGAAGAGAATCTTTGGTGGTAGTACCGAACACTCATGTGAACTGCACCTTCTGTGATGTAGTGTAACACGCAGTGTGTTACACTGATTTCCAGCTTAGTGAATCACGCATATTTCTCTTCTGTCAAAGGTAATAGGACAACTGGACAACTAATTCTGTACAGTGTTAACACCTTACTACAGAACCTTACATACCACAGATTTTAGATATAATGAGATACCCTCATTAAAATATTTAATCAACTTTTGAATTCCTAAATGTTTTTTAAGTGTCTCTTTATAACACCAGCTTATGAGGTGTGCAGCTGGAGCTTGTTTGGAATGCAAAAAATAAAGAGAAAACTGACAGGCAAATGAAACAAATGCAGGTGTTAAACAAAGAGACAATAACACCTCAGGCACAGTGCAGCTTTCAGAATCTGTGCAGCAACTCAGAGGTGCTCTTGCTAAAACTAATATGCTCTAAGTGAAATGCCCTGGAACCCAATAAATGCATTGCAAATTTTGCAGTAAATTAGAGGCAAGTCACTTATCAGCGATATTTAGTTTAATTAGATAAATTCTACCATTTGTAAATACAGACAAAAAACCTAGGCATAATTTCTCTGTGAGGTTCACCGCAAAAATATGAATAATGAAAGCGAAGCAATTAGTCTTCCAATTTAATATATTTCATGCAAATCTTCAGGTGTATACAGATATGTAAGTAAGTTGCTTCTATGCAGCTAAGCCTCAAACATTTAAATATTCCATGACAGGATGTGTTAGCAGCCATTATGACACTCCTTTAAAATGCGCTCTGAATTTCAGTCTAAAACCTATTAACATTCTAAAGAGGTTGCAAACAGATCACATCTCAGAACAAGCAGTAGCAATAGTACCCAGCACCCTGAATCCACTGTAGTGTTTTTAGCAATAGCATTTTTTAGCAAGCTCATGTAAAAAAGTTGTGCGAACAGAGAACTTCATCATTTTGATGATGGAGCTCTGAGGGCTTACCTTTAATAAACTGGAAAAGACGAAGAGATCCATCTGTCAGCAGAATATCTACTTATTCAAGAAAGGCGACTCCATACTTGATTTAGGTAAGTTTAATACCACTCTTTTGCCTGAATGAAATAGAGACAAAAGAGATGGGGTGAAGCAGAAGAAATGGGGTGAAGATAAGAGGAGCAGGGAAAAAAACAGGATCCATGTGGATTGGACAGAAAATTCAACATAAGCTTTGCTGATAGGTACTCTCTCCAAGGAGGACAGCCTGAGATACAAGATATGATGTGTATAAGCAGGATTTCATATGGAAACCAGGCCAGGGTTCCCAGCTGATGAGAGAAACTATTGTCATTTTGTCTCAAGTATCCAGTTTAAATTTGGTTTCTTTTCCTTTCACAGCGGTGTTCCTACAGACATTTATATCTATGTTGTCTATGCTGGGAAATGTAAATGGACGGTTTTTTGTTGCATCCTTCCTTAGCTCAAACCCTACAGATAATTTCAAGATTATGATTTTCCTCTTCCAAACATATTGAGAGACTAAAAATAGCAGTCCCAGAGCCCAGTGTCACAGCTTTCTGACATAAAGGTCCAGCATGTCAAAGAAGACTAAGTTTGCTGATTTTTTTTTTTATAGAAAGTCTATTGGATTATATCTTGTATCAAAGGAAAAAGGAAAGAAGTGGGGTCAGTCACCGTCAGAAAAGTTTTCTGACACACAGTTAAATGTTTGAACCCTGAAGGTTCAAAGAAAGTTTCGTGAAGTGACTTGCTTAAAACAAACCTTTTCTGAATGTTTGATGTGTTTATATTTACCGAAAAAATAACCTGAAGCTCTTGATTTATGTTGTGTTTGTCAAAGTAAGGAGAGATTTCAACTTTTCAGGATTTTTTTTTTTTACCCTCTTTTGTGACAGGCAGGAGTGCATTCAAACAAGCAACATTTAATTCAGTCACTTTCTGCAAAATATTGGTTTGATGGTATATACATGACTGAGTAAATGATTAGTTGTTCATATTTTTCTTTTAAACATTACAGGACATGAATAGAGCAAAGCTGTAAAGTTAGTCTCTCTTGCCTGCCATTAAAACGGTTTTGTTTGAAAGAATAAGTTATCTTATCACTATCTATATACTTCTATATAACTTCGAAAGAAGTTATAGAAAATTATTCTTTTGAATTAATAAAAACATAACTTTACAATTTTTTGGCCACCCTTTTACACTTTATTATTTGTACAAAAGATGCAATTGGAAGACGGTTTGGGGGTTTTTTTGAATTTTTGTCTTCTGCATTGTTAAAGATAAAATTTGAATTATGGATATTTTCATCACCTAATAAGATCCTGACTTTACTGGAAGCAGAAATCTTTATTCTGGAAATCCATAACCATTGCTTTAGTATTATTCCCTCTGGATGTTGTTTCCTCGTAGTATACTTGCTGTTAGAGTTACAAGACAAAATAATACCAGAAAAAAGTCACCAGACATATTTTTTCCTTCTTTTTCTTCAAAGGATACTTTGTATCTAAGAAATTATCATCACATTTTTAAGTTACATGTCTGTATTTTCATTTTCTAACTCAAAAAATTTACCCATAACTCTTCTGACGGCAGAGAACACGAGAACATTTTGGGCATATATTCCCAGACATATTGGGGAATATGTCACAGAAAGGGCATGGCCTTTTCAAAAGGAAAAAAAAGTAAAAAGCAGATTGAGCCAAACACTTGAATGAAAGAGTATTAAAGAATATAGTTTTCCTAAAAACCAGTAAGTTTTAGTTACCATACAAGCTATATGTAAATATATTTCTTGCAGATAACTACATCAGAAAAATAGGATTTCCTCTGCAAGTAATTGAATTGTTTGACATAGGATCAGTTATGTTAAAAGACCAATTTTTTTTTTTTTTTGTGAGGAGTAGCATTTGGTTCTATAGAGTCTTCATTCAATGGCTTTTGCAATCTTACTGGGATGTTATTGTTACTACCAAAGCAGAACAAGGATTGGTGGTATTTCCATCGGCTTTTCCAGGAAACTGATCAACTACTAAAGAAAATGCAGGCCCCATTAATTCATTTCCTGACAGGACCACTGGTAGCTTCTTGCTGGAGTTTTGCTTAGGCCTGATGGGACATTTTATTGCTGAGTTAGCTGATGCAGCAGCAGTCAACAGTTAAATGTTATTAAAAACATCATTGATGTAAGCAGACACAGGCTCGGAGTAAGGACTTGACCAGGAAGAGGGGTCTCCAGCCTACCTACCCTCTCCAAAGCAACCACTTTTTCCTATATTCGATTCCAACTGCATTAATCTTCTCCGGAACCCAGATAAGTGTTCAGTATTTCAATGCTCCTAATCAGTTATGCTACCTTTCTCCTAAGGATGCAGTCAGAAAGTTGGAGAAATAAACTACACCAACTAGATTTTCCCTCAGGAGAAATGCCTCCACATTTTCAAATGCTATGTAAGTTCATATTTAAATAATCACTGTAAAAATTTAAGGAAAATAAAAAAGCAACTTCAGAAATCAGCAATGAATGGTCTCTCAGAGCACATCCATAATGAAAACATGCTGGTCACTCTCTTACCATTTAGAGTGGCTGTCATGGTAATCAGATTATTCTTTCTGATAGTAGTTGTACAGCAATCATAATTCATTGTGCAAGCTTGAAGGTCTCCAGGTGCTGGAGGATTCTGGAGAGCTTTTCCAGCACAAAAGAACACAGGTCTGTTGCTAGCTAAGTAACCCCCTGGCAGGAAGCAGCAGCTGCTGTAAACCTTAATAGCCTCAGAAAAGTGGCCTGTGCTGCTCCATCATGATTTGCCTGCTTACCACTTGTGGTAAGTCCTCAGCAGAAACAGTGACACACGGGATCCCAAAGCTGCAACTAAAAGAGGACGTTTTCCCTCTCCACCAACTCAGTCCAAGGCTCTTTGACACTTTTGTAGTATAAGCACTGTTAAGAAGAATCCTTACACTGCTAAGAATAATCCCTAATAGGACTTGTAGACAATGGTCCCTGTAAACATAATTTCCAGCAACAGCATATTTGACTTCAAATCACTTCAAACCTTGTAAGAATATGTTTGCAAATAAGGTCTTCAGATCCAGTTGCTTCTCTCTGCTTGCCTACAGATGCAATCAAGAATATATTACAAAGAACTTCTTACACCTTTGTAAATACACTGATTTAATTAATTATTACACCTTAGAGACACACATATGCATGTGTCTCAATAAACTGCTGACATAAACTTCACTAAGCATGAAATAACCTCAGATAGCAAAAATGTTTTCTTCATCCCTAAGTCCTACTGTTAAAGACACTGCCAAATTATTTTAATTTTAAATCTCTAGTCTTCCCTTCTTAAGTATGTTCTCCTTGGTCTTTACTCATGAAGGAATTGTTTCTTCAGAGATAGTTCCTCAATGTGTTTGGCAGCTAAACATACTTCAGAACAACACACATCGATACACTTCTACCTTCACTGGATCTCTCAATGGAAAGTCTACAAAGCTTTTATCTATCATCCAGTTTAAGTATTCACATCCAAGACATTCCGTAAGTCATTAATGACTCAAATTATAAAGAATACATAAATGGAACTAAAAAGCAGATAAACAGATCGTCCTTTCCACCTTCCAATTCTCCCTTTCCAGAAAAAGAACAAAACATAACAAAAAACAACTAAATCACAAAACAAACCCCCAAACAAAACCAAACCAATCAACAACAAAAACACTCCCATCAAAAAAAGAAAAAAACAACAAAAAAACCCCCCAAAACCACACCAAACTGATAATCAAACAAACGCTAAAACACAAAGCACGAAGAAATCCAAGCATCAAACAAAAGAATCAAAACTCAAAAAACAATCTTAAAAAGGACACAAGTGTTAGGGGTTCAAAAGACTATTCTTAATTCAGTATCATGTTCACTGGGAAGCAATCAGCTTAAAAAAACGGAGATAGAACATGAACCTTTTCAAATAGACACACTAAGTTCTCTTTATCTTTGCTTTAGACTCCGAGGTATAGGACAGAGTACATTATACTTAAGTTTGTGTTGTAATCCAGCATCGTTACTCAAACAGATAATTTTTATTGGACAGGAACAGGAAAAAGCAATCTGACAGTGGGCTGAGCAAAAACCTTGTATTTCTTAGAATGACAGAACCAAATATTATGTGCACTTAATTCAGTTATTATTCACTTATTATTATTCACTATTATTCACTTATTATGTGAATATTTGTTACTGTTAGGGTTGAAATACAGGTATTCATCTTTCTAAATAACTTCTCTACTTACTGATAGCACTCAATACTCATTTTCTTGAGTAAAGAAACCTGAATAAGCATCTAAAAAATGTTTTGCCAGAAAAATAGGGAAAAAATTTTCTATGTGCAGATACGTACATGTATGTAAATTTCTCCAAACGATTAGCTGAGCAAAACAGCAGAGCTACGCTTTATATAGTGGCACTTAAAACTTTTTCCTAAATAAATCTTTGTCCAACGGAGATTTTTGACTGAAGATTGGTGCTAAGCCATCTGTTGAAGTTCACAACCATGTAAATTGTCCCCATTCATTTCAGCAGAGAACCCTTGCTTCTCACCGGAAACTGTCCGAAGACAAAGAGCAAGAGGCACATCGTACCTGTAACATATGGCTGAGCTTCCAAACAGTTTCATATGCTGGCTGTTTGTAACTCCTGCCTTGCTCAGCTTAAAAAGAGACATGGTCAGAGAACTGCTGACATGGCACATTAAAGGGAATAAAAGTATAATATGTCACTACCAAAAAAGTCCTCACAGTATTCTGGGTACTTTTCTGAGGCCGTGATCCAGTACATAGCCCAGTCTGTATGAAAAGATGCAAATGGCCTGTGGAAACTGAAATAAATAATTTTTAAAACAATTCACTAAAGTTATAAATGAAATCTACATCTCGAAGAAGAATGATGTGTGGTCCAGATTTCCAACTCTTAATTCAATACATCCATCAAAGCTTAAGAAATGGTTCCCCTGCTTGATCACAGCAGAAATTCTTTGTTTCTTTTTCATCACTGCTGGGTTTTTTTTCCCATTCCATTAAGAAAGCTTAATTCCAGCTTGGGCCATTTGATTTTTTTCTTAGTATCTTTAAACCTCGGTTGTAATTGAATCAACAGAAGTACTACCTAATCATATTGTTCTGCTATTTATGAAGGTTTATAAATCTCTCTGCAAGTAAATTAGTGTCATATCAAACTGCTGAGCCTGAATTTTGCTGGCAGAGACAGATGTAGGGCACTTTCCTTTAGCAGGGCTGCTGTTTTAAAAATAATTCTTCTCTCTTCCCTCCTAATCTAGCATGTTCAGGAATAGGACTCTTTTGTGGGTCAGCTACAACTAAGATGAAGCCCTCCAAGCTGCAGTTTCTCAAAGTATACATCACTTCTTCATTTTAACATATTCATTACTGCTAATTTAAAAACTGTAGCGTTTAAACTCCTGCTAATATAATTGTATTAAATCTTACTGCTTTTCACACACAAAAAACCGGCTTCGAAACTCTTCAACTACTTTCAACAGAAATAAGCTTCAGTAAATGAACTTTTAGTGATACCGTAACAACAGCAAATCAAAATCTTTCCTTTCAGAGTGAAGCCCATAAAAGAATGGGCAATCCGATACAAAGATAAATTTGCAGTCAGAAAAAAACAAATGAGATAGACTTTTATATACCAGATTTGCAGCATAAGTAAATCACCATAGTGAACTTTAAAGAGAAAGGTTTATTTACCACACTTAAGGATCTGATGCTATACACATAGAAAAAAACATTTTACAGAGTGGCCAACCTTTTCAAACAAGACTGTGCCTGCTGTAGACCCTGTAACGAAGCTACTGATCACCCACCAAAAGTAACAGTGAGAAATCAACAGGTCTGGACATCAGGCCACTCTTATTTGAACAGTAATGTTATGAGTAATGTTAAAGAAAATGAGTTTGCTTCAATACATACATCTTAAAGGCTCAGGAGCAGGCGTTCCCATGAGCTAAAAGAACAGTTGTCAGAGAAGACGACCACCCTGGCTGAACAAAGAGCTTTGGAACTCAGGGAAAAAAGGGGAGTTTACAAACGTTGGGAGAGATACAGGACACTCAGGGCTACAGTGTGTTCCAAGGTTACGTAAAGAGAAAATTAGAAAGGCCAAAGTCCACCTAGAACGTAATCTGGCGACTGCAGTAAAAGGCAATAAGAAAGTTTTTCTATAAGTACATCAGCTACAAAAAGAGGGCTAAAGAAAAGGATAAGGGGGGAAAGAGTGACAAGGGAATGAGGAAAAGGCTGAGGTACTTAATGCCTTTTTTGCCTCAGTCTTTAATAGAAAGACCAGTTGTTCTCAGGATACACAGCTCCTAAAGCTGGAAGAGAGGGACGGGAGCTGAATGAAACCCTCATAATCCAAGGGAAATGATCAGCAACCTGCTACACCACTCAGACACATGAGAGTCTATAGGGCCAGATGGGATCCACCTGGGGTGCTGAGGGAGCCAGCAGAAGAGCTTGCCAAGCCACTTTCCATCATTACCAGCAGTGCTGGATAATCTGAGAGGTCCTGGTCAACAAAAACTTCACAAATGTGATGCCCATCTACAAGAAATGTTGGAAGAAGAAGCTGAGAGAGTATAGTCCTGCCAACCTCACCTTGGTGCTGGGAAAGCAGATCATCTTGATGCCATCACAGAATATGTCCAGGATAACCAGGAGATCAGGCCCAGACAGCAAGGGTTTATGGAAGGAAGGTCCTGCTTGATCAACCTAATCTCTCTCTGTGACAAGGTCACCCACTTAGTGGATGAGGGCTGTGGGTGTTGTCTACCCGGGCTTTCGTAAAACCTTTGATGCTGTTTCCCACAGCATTCTCCTGAAAGTAGTTAAGTCACCATCTGGTTTAGTGGTGGACTTGGCAGTGTTTGGTTAACGGCTAGAATCAACAGTCCTAAAGGTCTTTTCCAACCTAAACAATTCTGTGACCTAGGATTCTATGAGCTACTCTTAAATAGCTCCTTAAACTTGCTATTTGCACGTAAGTATTAAATATTTGCTGTCCAAACCCTTCCAAACTAAATCCTAGGAATTTTTTTTTAATGTGATATTCAGTCAGACAATTAACTCTAAAATAACATATACTCAGACATGCAATACATACAGTCACTCCCAAGCTACTTTCACTCATGTTAAATTCACTTGGTTGTTGTAGGAAAATTACAGGCTTCAATGGACTGGATTTCCAAAGAAATAGAATGTTTAGATTTAGGTTAGGTTTTAGATCTGAGTCTTTATGTTTGCTTTGTTTTTTAAATTTCTGCTAATGTTCTGGTATGTTTTGAGTTGTTCGGCTTTACATCAAGTTATGAAAACTCTACAGTCATTTCTGAAAATACTTTGCCAGCCTTCACATGGTCTGTATTCTTAATGTTTTGTCATTGTTTGTGCTGTTGCAATAGGCAGTGCTGCTTTATGTGGCTTTATAAATACCTTGAAAAGGTTGCTGTTTTACATGATACTGGAGAATTTTTCAGAGTACTCAAGTCCTCTGACATTAAAATTTCTGTTGAAACTTGGATGTTGTTCAACATATGATCAAGACTGAGTAGTCAGAACAAGAATATTTATGACTACTCCAAAATAGGAGCTAGAGAAGAAATATAATTTTAAGAGACTAGATTGTCATTGTTGAACGAAGTCTAGTAAACAGTGATTAAACCCCTCCTGGTTAAGAGGGAAAGACTAGAAAGACTACCATTTTTCTATAAACTGCAAAATTCAAGCCCAGATCTGAATAAGTTACAGATAAATTTGCCTGAGGTGTTAAGTTCTGTTGACAAGGCTTACTAACAAATAAAATGCTTCTTATGCTCCAATAACTATATTTACAGAAAAATTATTTTAAGTAGTGTACTATGCTGATCAATCACAATAATAGCCCAAAGATTTTCTTTCAAGTAATTCCTGTTGGCAATAAATTTTCTTCTAGCATGTCTTCTGGGGTGCTATATATTCCATATACTTCTTTGTTTCTCAAAAGATATTCCAGACAATTTTCTCTCACTTCTCATCATAAAGCCCTTTACTAACAGAGAACTGCACATCTAAGTCCTCCAGTTGTTACACTGATTATTCCATGTTCCACATTCCATGTCCTTCCCATGTTGAGGGATATCTATCATATGGAGAGAAATAAATTAGTTTATGTGTATTAATCTTAAATTGTTTTATAGCTGATGTCAGGCTCTCTTTATCTCAGTTAAAGCTACTCCTTTAAATAAAGCACCTTGGAAATAATTTCCTTCATTCTGAGATTAACTGGGCTATCACAGGAGAGAGTTAACGAAAACCATGCCATTGACTTAAATAGAAGTAGGACCAGGCTTTGTATATTTGAAATGAAGCAAAAAATATCTCCCAACACTACTAATTATACCCTGGGGAAAACTGCCACTGAACTCTATAGGCAGTGAATTCTTCTTTATATTACAACCATTAAAGTTATGCTGATTAATAGAAAAATAAAATAAAAAAATGTTGAGCATTGCTACAAAAGCATTTCAATTACTTTCTCTCTGTCTGAAAGTGTTTATGGAAAAGATGCACAATACTTTTGTTATTGTTCTGTTTGATGTTGGTGTGTTACTCCCTTCCCAGATCCCTGAGGGAGATTTCAAGTTTTGAGGTAACAAACTTCACCCCTCTGTGTTTGTCACCCACCTCAGTTGGTGTGAAGTAATTTTATATGCAACATTTACTTTAATGATTATGAATTCTTAATAATATGAAAATCTATTCTATTTAGGAGATAAGGTGATTATATGCAAACCCAATGCATTAAATGTTTATCATTCTATAAAGAATAACTATTCTTTCAGTGTACAGGTCCTAAAACAATCTTTTTTAAAAACACACACCATCTGTTTTTCCTGCCTGGAATGCCAAGGAATGGCCCTGCTAAAAACCTTCAGTTCTGTTAGTCCTGAAGACAAAGACATAATTTCAAAAATAACACTGAGGAAAGAATTTTTATTACAAGAAGTTTTCTGTTGAAGACTACTGAGTCTATAATGATTTGGGTACTTTTGAGGCACTACACACTTTATAATAAGGCCACCAAATCCAAAGAAGAAGGAAACAATACTACGAAACTATACTAAAGAAACTAGAGATTTTTGTACAGCTGGGGAAAACAGACACAGTGGAACCAGCCCTCCCATTCAGAAATTCAAAATGGCTCCACTGATAACCAGGAAAGCTAACAGTAGAAGCTTCCATGTTGCCTGACCATCCAAAGCACCACAGTTTCAGATACTGAGAAATGGATTGCTAAGTGTAGTTGCAGAAGAGCTGATCATCCAAAACTACAAAATAGCATAAATAAAGAAGGAAAAATGAGGAGTACAGCTAATATGAAAGATTATTAATAAAGATAACTAAGCAGGGCACATAGCAATAAAGTTGCAGTTGACCGAAGCTACTGGAAAAGATGTGTTACTAGAATAATTAATATAAACTGGGAGAGGACCAGCAATTAAAAGAGAAATGCTGAAGTTCAGTAATGACTCTCATGAAGTCTCTTACTTCAGGGCCGCAATAGTAACTATGACACACTGACGCAAAGGTGTGGAAGGCTAAAGCCTGGGAAATTAAATAATCTCTTCATAGCAACCTACCCAGTAGCTGGGCTCTTCTCAAATTGGGGGTGGAGAACAGAATGGGGAGCTGAAGGTGAGCAGTCATTGCCTTCTCCTGCCAGTCCTGTAAGCCTAAAGAGCAGGTCAGTCAGGCCACTTGCTAGGGTGCTATTCAGGCTAATCGGGAAGGAGACAGGTGGGAAATAAGCTGACCTTTCCTCTTCCTGAGACTATTTGATTTACTGAATAATTATTCAGTGAATTCCATAATCATACTAGAATGTTCAGATATTTTAGAAAATGCAGACAGCCAGAATAGCTCTTTCTTTGTGTCTACTTGCTCAACTAGTGTGAGAGTAGAAAACCATTGCTCTTTGATTCCATACTATGAGTCCCTGCCTCAAGCTTCTGGATGAGTTGTATGCTGTCAATTACTCAGGTATCAGTGCTGCCAGTCAGTGACAGGAGTCATCACAAACCAGAGTCCCTTTTGCTAGAATGTATCATTCATCTCAAGATGGTTGTGGAAGCCAGGAGACCATGACACGGTGCAGGCTCACCTAATGCGCTAGGTGATCTATGCTGCTTTCGGTACCCAGCCCGCTACACCATCCAGCTTCCTTTTCCTCAAAGGTTTTACCCAGATGAAGGGTCACAGTGCAAACGAAATAAAAAACAACCATTTCCTTCAGAAAAAAAAAAACCAAAAAAACCCCAACAAAACACCCCCAAACACTGACCAAGAATTTACATCTGGTTTTTGCCAGTTTCAAAAGGTTTTGTTCCATAAGTAGTGTATATTACATTTTGCCTGCTTAAGGGGACATGTCATAAAAAGCACAGCTGCTAGTTTGCAATACATATTGACATCATGGAAAATGGCAAATGTTCATCATCTTACAAATTTGCTTTGTGTCACTTAATATTTTTGAAACTGAGATTTAACAAACAAATAAGCAAATATGTCAATAAAGCTTTCTAAACTGGCTTGAATGAGAAAAAACAAATAAGTAACAGGTTAAGCATAAGGAACTTGGGTATTTGAAGTTTTATATGGCTGTTTACAATGATGAAAACAGAAAAAATGGAGCAACATTTCAGTTCACTGCATTTCAGAAGCTTTTAGCCCCACAGAACTTAAAAAGCAGTACTTTATCTTGAACTTTACTCACATTGACACAAATGCTATGTTCACATGCTATGTAATTCTTCATTTTCCCTTTTAATCTTCTATTACAAAAATTACATGCATTAAACCTAAAAAAATCATTGTCCTTTCAGTTTATTCAGTTTTATTATATCTTATCAAACCTTTATTATTTATTTGGTTGAGGATGTTTAGTTTCATATTTCTTTACACTGCAACTACAGAAATATTTTTTGAAATCTGCATTTTCTCTGACTTCCTCTTAAAAGGTAAACGTTCCTTTCATATTTTTCTTTTCATTCGCCTAATTTTCAAACTTTTTCAAACTTAAGCTTCATTTGTTAAAAATAATCCCAGCATATACAATCTGCAACTTATTCAGTTGAAAAGTATGTTCTGCCTTTTTCAATCTGATGAATGAAGTAAAAGTGAAGCAGTAATCCTATATCAGCTCTGTATTTAACCTCTTGAGTACATACAGTAACACCTTTCTGAAAACAGATATTGTGAGCAAAACTAGCGACATACTAACTCACAATAAATACTCCTTGTTAAAAAATTAAGCCTACATTAAACTGCTCAAGAAATGTAATTTAAATGTCTTTCTCTTTCAAATGAAAGAGACTTTAAATCATTTTAGCATAAGGTTATGGAGAGTTCAGCAGTTGCAAGGGGCTGTGGATGTTAGGTTGTCACAGTTCTTCAAAGCAGCACTGATCAGAGCCTCTGAAGTAATTTATCCATGCCCTGCTGATTCCAGGAGCAACCAGCTCAGTATGCATCTCTTTTCCATGTTCATATGCCAAGATCTACAAGAGTGTCTCTAAATCAGAGTAATCCACCCTTGTCTGTACTCAGGGCATCTGTCAACTGTTTAGACAGTATCTTTTATCTTAAACTCATTTTATTCTCTTGCTGAATCGAAAAGACTATGGTCACCCTCCTACTCACTAAGGAAAGGTGCATTTGGGGGTTGGGGTTTTTGTCTTCCACAAGTATATAAAAGTTGCTCTATTATACTAAAAGTCACTGCTCTCACATAATAAGGTTTTTTAGTAAGGCATAAAATTCTTCTCTCTTCCATTGAAAACTCCTTGCTCTTCCTAAAAGTTCTCTCTCTGAAGTTGTGGTTCCTGTATAGCTTATTATTGCAGCCCATATACAGCAGCAATCTACTAGGCAAACAAGTGGGTGCTAACTGATCCCTGAAATGATTTTTTTTAGGCAAATCACAAGGGATAAAAAAACAAAAACAAAAGGAAACAGCCACATGATAGGGAAGACACATACAAATTCAAATGTTACTGATTTAATTTAAGATTTATAGATAATTGTAATTAAATTAACAGCCCTGCAGTAACAATGACAACATACACCTGTCAATCAGGTTTTACTCAAAAATTATGCACATACATTATTCCAAAGATGACAAATGGATCAGGCTGGATTGCCACTCCATTTTACTTTATTTAGGTCTGGAGCAAAACACCATTAGTCCAGGAACGTCTAACAACTTCAGTGGCAACAATCCAAATGCAGAGTTTGACCGACAATGATCAAGTCTGCGTACCTCAACCTCCAGCATCTTCTCAGAACTCCAGCGATGTCTTCCAGACTCACAATGCACAAGTGACCTGGAAACGTACTGCAGGTATTGTCACTCCTGCTTTGAATAAAGTGGAAAAATACCGAGTTGTTACTAGACTTTCTTAATGTTGAGGTAAAAATTATTTTAATGCTTCCCAATTCTGTCAAAATGTTTCAGGAAGAAACTAGTGCTGAGAGTGACAAACGCATTGATGCTGTCACACACACTGGAAAAGAAATCTGTAAAAGTTTCCTGTCCTTCAGTAGTTTGTAGGTGAAGACTGTTAATCTTGAAAATTTAAAGTACTGTATTTGATGGAGTGAAAAGAATAGATATAGAACTGTCTCCTGAGAGTTTCCTACCTTTGCAGTTTAAAGCACAGTTATAATCTTGCAGAGCACTCCATTTTGGCTCAAATAATCTCTTATCTTACAGCATTTCAGTTTAACTGACTAACAGTAACCTTACAGAGTTTAGGGAAGTGAACACACTCATCGCTTCTTTCAATAATAAAATGTCAAGCCAAAAATCAACTGTCAGTGCAACTTCACTGACTTCCGGGCATGCATTTGATATGCTATAAATTGCCAGCATGGAGCTAAGTTCTCTCATGATTTTTTAAGGTTTAATATCGTTACTACAATTTTCTTACCTTTTTCCTCATTAGTCATATAATGTCACAAAGATCTCAAAGCATGGTTATTTTATGGAAACAATTATATAGGAGGTGAACATTACATTAATATCTTAAAGCAAAAGTTGCCTTCAGGCTCAAGATCTCCCTTACTGCAGTTCTGGAGGAAGATGCTTCTGATTCATATCTTTTGCACTGCCAGTAGGTGGGATAAAGCAATGTGGAGAGACTAGACTTGCCCTGCCAAGAAGATGGGCAGATATTGTCACAGATATGGGATATCACTGATTGTTGTATCCACTGTTAAACCTGGCAGTCAGGTAAAAAGTGAAAACCAGTTCAATCATTCATATGGTTCCCAGCTGCATGATCCTGCAGTCCATCTAAGTGCAAGGGTGTCACAAAACAAAGGTAAAAGAGCTTATGAATCAGACTGGCAGGTTTATTTGCACTTTGCACTTAGACTTACCACTGTAAGCATTTGCATACAGATTAATTTTCATTAATCTGAAATACCCCATAACAGTACTTTATATCACGGTTTTAGCATTGCTTGTGATGCTCCAAAACTTTCCTTGACAATGACTGCTGTTGTTGCCTTTGTAGAAGAAATTATTGCTTTATTTGTGTGCTCAACATACATTTGTATTATTTAAATACAAAGCAGTAGTAAATAGCAGAACATACCTGAACAGCAAACGCTGCCTATGAAGGACAGATGCTTGCAAGCTACTAGCAGAAGCAAAAAATGAAGTTGAAGAGGAAAAGCAAGTCCAGCAGAATAACTGCAAAGGACAGACAGAGCTATTGTCAAACAAGTTGCAGTACTGAGAAGACACAGAAAACAATTTCATGTAATATTTTGAACTCAGCCACTTGCGTTTCTCTCATCACTGTACTGACAGTAGATCTAAATGCCTATTAACCAGTTATCATAGAAAAGAATTAGAGAAAGTCGTTCATGAGAAAAAAGGTGGAGAAAAGTTTAAGTTTTACGAGAGACCATAAGCCCCAGTACACAGCTGGTAAATTAATGCACAACCATGAATTCATACAATTCCTTACAAAAAAAAGAAAAAAAAATACCACATTTGAAATGCAATAAACAATTAAGTTTCAGTACTTTAACACTTTAACACATATAATGAAATACTGTAATACACGTGATTTATAGATACTTCTCTTCACCTTATAGATCAATAATTTTGAATGTTTAAATGATTATGCAATATTTTAAATTCTCCTTTGACTTAGAAACAGGGGGTCTCATGGGGTATTTATTTTGCTTCACATGACAGGTTGTCTACACTCTCTAAACAAAGCAAAGAAAGCCCTCGGGTCAGTGCCATTGATGGTGCCGTCATATCTGCTGCAGCATCTTTCAGAAGTAGGGTAGCTCCACTAAATAAAGGATTAGACTAAGCAAGCACTTTCCAAGAGCAAGACATCACTGCCAGTGCTTTGGGACAATTCACTGACAACCCCTGAAATATTTCTTGATCCATTGCTCTAATCCCACTTTTTCCCAGCCTGCCAGGTCTGTCTGGCTTGCTCCTTTTCTGATGGACCTGGATCTAAAGCCCATAGTTACTAGCCCTGACGGTGTTGTAGCCATAACTGTTTCATGGCAAGAGAAGAATTTAGGAAAATTTCACAGAAACCTTAAAAGAAAGGCCAAAAGTTTTGTAAAAAAATTTAGCCGAAAACAAGATCAGGAAGGAATTAAGGAATTAAACTTATACCTTCAGAACATGTTACAGTAAAATGCCTTTGATTCTAACCGTGAGGCACTCTCTTTTGATTTGCAGATTAATTACTTCTCTTCCTGTAGCTGGAGCTGTGTATTTGCACACCCAGACTTTTGCTGGAAGTGCGGGTATTGAAAAATTACCTATGTGACATTTGCAGTAGGAAATTCATTTATTACATCAGGGTCCTGGAGATAAAACCTCATATTATGAGGTGATGAATAATGTATTTTATTTAATTCAACCATCTTAAGGAAACAAATAACAAAAAAAATTAACTCCGGACATGAGAGACTGAAGGTAGTGGGGTGAGAAATACACAGCGTGGACTGAAGAGAATTATGTGTAATTATGAATAAAATGAAAGATAAAAGCAAAGTATAAAGTTTGAATACATAGCATAACAAAAATCATTTACAGAGCTTGAATTTTGACAAAGTGGACTGTAGAATATGCACATAGCTTTCTTCATTTTTATTAAATTAATTTTTAGACAGTGATATCACTATAAAAATAACTGTCTTAGGAACACTGAAATATGACTTTGGAAGTTGCAAGGGCTCAAGATGTTGCTAAATGTTTGAACTCCAACACAATTTTTCTCCCAGATTATATTACTGCTCTTTTAAAAGAAGAGGAAAGCTTCTCTTGTAAAACAATCAATTATAGTTCTCTAGACTATCTTGTTCTGCATCATACCCTGCTGGGATGAACAGGGAATGTTCTAGTCAACCACATGTCACTTGAGCCCTAGAGGAAATTTCTGTCTTTATGAATCAAAGGATTAGTGAAGCCGGTAAGGACACCAAGAAACACAGACGTGAGGGGAGAAATGCAATTCTCTGTAGACATAATCCACTCTTGACTCAGAACTTGAATTTGAGCTTGCAGTCCTTTCAATGAATAACACATATTTGATATGTCTATTAGATTGTCAGGTTTTTTACTAGAAACTTTCTTTCATGGACATTTTTTCTTGTTTTGAAGAATCTATGTGGATAGATTATGATGAATAGGATGAGATACAATGAATAATGGCTAGAGTTAGATGTTCTAATTTGATTAATACTTGCGTCACTCAATAAAAGTCCAAGGCATTTTAAAGCTATTAAAGAAGACAAATGAGTTTCCCAGGAGTCAGAGATGCTAAAAGCAAGATTTAAAATTGTAAAAGTTTCTGCCTATTTTTCTGTTGACAAAATCCCACTGAGTCCTTAAACTTTAAGCTGGCTTCTTTCTTCAAAAATACTTTTCTTTTTATTTAGATCAGCCAGACTATAGATCCATATTTTTCAGTCTTCCACCCCTTATTCATTTCCTAAGTTTTTTCACATCCCAATTTTCAATCAATGCTTATACTTCATAGACTTTCCAGTTCAGAAGTTATCATATCTTTCTTTCTCTTAACTAGCTTTAAATGTAAATCAACATTGATGCATTAGAGTAGCTAAGACTCCCTAGACAGAAATGCAGACAAGGGCTCTACCTCAGGCCACCAATGTGACATTGGAGAGCCAACAGTGTCCTGGGGTGCACCAGGCACAGCGTCACCAGCTGGGCAAGGGAAGGGATTGCCCCACTCTGCTCTGCACTAGGGTGGCCTCACCTCCAATCCAATGTGCAGCTTTGGGCGCCACAACATAAGAATTATGTTATTAAACTATTAGAGACTATCCAAAGGAAGGCAAAAAAGATGGTGAAGGGCCTCGAGGGGAAATTGCATGAGGAGTGGCTGAGGTCACTTGGTCTGTTCAGCCTGGAGAAGAGGAGACTGAGAGGAGACCCGTAGTCTCAAGTCTACAACTGAGAGTCTACAGAAGACAGAGGGGCAGGCACTGATCTTTTCTCTGCAGTGACCAGTGACAGGATCAAAGGGAATGGCCTGAAGCTGTGTCAGGGCAGGTTTAGGTTGGATATTAGAACAAGATCCTTCACCCAGAGGGTGGTTGGGCACTGGAACAGGCTCCCCAGGGAACTGGTCACAGGACCAAGCCTGACGGAGCTCAGGGAGTGTTTGGACAATGCTCTCGGGCACATGGCATGACTCTCAGGGATAGTGCCGTGCAAGGCTGGAAGCTGGACATGAGGATACTTGTGGGTGTCTTACAACTCAGCTTATTCTGTGATTCTGTGATTAATAGTGCCGGTAATATCTATAAGCCACATCCTCTTTAAGTGAGATTAATTAATGATAAAGATCTGTTAATCTTATATTTGCATTTTACCCCCAATAAATATCATGTTTTGCTAAAAAATAAACAAAATATATTCTTTTTCCACGTTATTTAGCATTTAGAACTGTTTATTAACCTTTCTGATTTTACTAGAAGCCGTCTTTCTGGTTATCATCTTTCCATCATCTGGCTTTCATTCTTTATCCTACATAATTATAATCAATTATTTATACCTCGTTATTTGAAAAGGAGTTTCTACTTTATTCCCACCATTAATTCTCTCTCATACTCTCACATGCACACACAGCTATGTATATAAAGATGTGAACAGGATGTGAAGAAGGTTAGTGCCATGAGATGCATCCAGTACATTTTTAGGCTCTCTTATTGATAACTCTTATGGAATACAGAGATAAACTCCAGGAGAATTTATAGTCTCCCTTTGAAATCTGTAAGAAACAATAAGCTACTCATTAGAGAGTCCCAAAATATATCCCCCATCAAAGCACACAGAGTGATTCAGAAACTAAAAAATAGAGAATGAACCAAACCTCCACAATCAAGTACTGCCCCAAAAAGATCCACAAACTGTTTCTCACTCACTAGAAAACCATGCATCAAATTTTAGACACAAAACAACAATTTACTTCAGTAAAGGAGTAAGAGAGACAGAACATCACAAGCATCCCAGGCTTCTCAAACTATTATTTTCTATTACATTTTAAAGGATTTCCCTCAAGGCTTCTTGTTTTTATTGGTAGTATTTCACTGCATTCCCAAGCACAAAAGAGTTTGGGCTGGCTTCATAACATGTTTCTTAGAGTTTCTTCTTTCTTTCTTGAGCATTTGAAACGTAACTAGCTAAAATTGTAAATCCCTTTCTCTACCATGCTCTGGCAGTGCCTCAGCAAGTGAAATGGAAGAAAGTTGTCAGGCCATCAATACTCCAACTGGTTATGAGAGCTGTGGCGAGGTGTGACAGTGTTGGCAAAGGTGTGCAGAGTGTGTGAAACTTGACAACTCTTCCATCAGAGCTAAGGAAAGGAAAAGGACATTACTGGAAATATGGGAGTTGGATAGCACATCTGTAGAGCAGAAAAATAAATACACAGTTAAAGAAGGAAAGAAAGTTAATTAGTTCATTAGAAAGCAAAATCAAATCTTTCAAAGGAAGCAGAAAAATGGGAAGAAGCATCAAAATATAAAAAGAGACAACAAAACTGAGGAATCTGTACATTGCAAAAAAATTTCCATCAACTGAGTTTTATTCCTACAGAGACCATTAGAAGCTTTGATCTGGACAAAGCAGAAATTGTACCTTTTGGATGAGATCCTTGTAGTGTGTCATAATTTGCTAGATATGCAAATTGGGAAATCCAATTACATTATTTACAGATTCATCCTTCTGTTGCTTGTGTTTTGATAACACATTTATTTGAAGTATGTCATAGGAATGAAAACTTGAGATTTCTTAAACAGCTACCAACTTTATTCACATAAAAATTACATACTGGAAAAAAGCTTCTATCTGAAAAACAAAATACTGTGACTGATAAACTGGTAGTGTTAATTCAGTACCCTTTGGAGTTCAACAGCAAAGGCAGTCTTTCCAAATGTGAAGTCCTCCTTCTGTTGCACCTTGGATAGAAAGAAAAAATATTCAGACAGAAGAAATTAGAGTTACTTATCCATCCATGACAACAGCAATGTGTTAAGTTGATTTTAGCATTTGTCAAAAGAATGAAAATAGGATGGCACCATTTTCCAAAGCTGATGATCTGAAAACTACTACTGGATCTCCCTGACTGATCACCCAAGACATAAATACACTCTAAAAAATAATTTATCAAATATAAGTGGACCTTAAAGAACAGACTGTAATGACTTACACCAGAGATTGTAAAAAGAAATACGTGCTCATGCTGCTGTGCTTTATGCATTACTAGAAGGATGAACGTACCTCGGGATTTACATTAAACCAATACCTTACAATAAGAACAAAACAGAGCAGAATGTTTCCCATGTTTCTGTTGTCCACAGAGTAATTGTTGTGGCAAACTGATAATTATGTAGAAGTGGTTTTTCCCCCTTACCTCTACCCACTTTTGAAAAGTTACATGTTGCTTTATCTATTTTAGTACTCAATTATAATTGCATATGGAGTAATGTCAGCTGATATATGAGATAATCTTTCTCCTAAAATAGAGCCTACATTAGAATAGTTTTTTAAACCACTTTTGCTAATAGTATACAGCACTACAGCAAGAGAACAAGACTCCAAAGGCTCCTGCCATGCCACTCTATCTGTAGGTTTCTGCAACCTATAAGCAACTAAAATATATTCTTTGGTAAATCATATTTTTACAGAAAGACTATTGACAAATAAGAGCTTATTTTTGCTTAAGCTCTTGTCTGTGGTAATTAACTGTGAGCACTTGCCACTTTTAAAACTTATGCTGACAAAACACGGCAGAGAGAGGCTCCAAACTTCTTCCTAGTCAGTGTTGTCTTTAGATTAAAATACATATTTTCCTGTTTCCATCAGTCAAAGTGACAAGCAGTGAAAATAAAAGCAGATTTAACATTGCTAAGATACCATTCCATAGTTTCTCATGCTCAGATAATGTATTCCAGAGAGAAAGACTAAGATTAGAGAGAGATTTATATTTCTCTCCTGACTGCCCCCCAGGAGTAGGTATAGTAGACAAAAGATGATGATATTCTATCAATTACAAGAAACCACATAAGCTAACCTTACTCATACAAAAAAGGGTATTTTCAAGGAATTATAACTTTGCTTTCTAACACACGAACTGAGATGAATAGCTATAATAATACTCTGGGCCTTGCTGAGATAGATTGTCTAACTTTACTCATTTGAATTTTATCTAGCACATAAATATTGATCATTTTAATATGTGACTTGATTACAATGCCTCTTAATAACTGCATTTGTATATCATGGATTATGCTGCACAATGTCTCGTCTGTTGTCTACAGCTATGAAGTATTTCACAACCTTTCCTTCAGAATACTTCAGGTTGGACAGGCTTCTCAAAGCTTATCTCTGATTCAAGGTTTGTCAAGGGGAATTGAGCTATTTTTTTAATGGACTTCTGAAAATTCCTTCCAAATACTCTGTTTCCCACCAAGTCATAAGTTACTGGGAGAAGCATCAGTCGAAATGTGACAGCAGAGCTGAAATGTAAAGTTTTTTCACTAAACTGCTTCTTAAGGACCAGCCTTCAGAGAAGTTAAAAATACAGTGTATGAAGCTTTTGTGAAAAACATGGAATTGACCCTACTCATCATCCCCAGTGATTTAGAGCTGTTTATTTGGATTCACCTTGGTCATGTCCCAGTATTATCTTTTTTTTATGCTACATTTTTTAATAAATGTTAATAGAACAATGTTCAATGAACAAGATGTTCAAGAACAATGGAATATGAACAAGTTGCCCAGTAAACACAGCAGTGCCTTCACAAAGATAAAAGATAAGCTTTTTAGTCCAAACAGGTTGAGTTAGCTGAGACGAAATAATATAAAAAGGAAATGAAAAAGGTATAGATGGGATTCTATCTTCTATTAAAAGACTCCAGGAAACTGTTTCTGTCCCAAAATAAAATGAATTACTTGAACTGCAGGCTGAACCGAACCGTCAAAAAGGCCAGTTCACTCATCCTTATCTAAAGAGACTTGTTTGCAAGCGTTTGAATCTCTGGTGAACAGCCTGATGCAGTACTAATCAAAAGGTGCATGGTTTCCTTAGATGTGAAAGATGGAGTTTTTGCTGAAACTGTCTGATATTCATTTCAGCCTCAAACTGCCAGTAATAGATTGCCACTAGCCAGTAAAAAGTTCACTATAAAGAATTATATGTCCTTTCTGTCCTTGGTCACAGTTACTGTGTTATCTACAGTAGGCAATTTTCTCATCTGTTCTTCAGAAGGTCATTCAAAACTCTCTTGCTTGGCAAGATGATGGGGATCTAAAAATATTATGATCTCCAGGCATTTAGCTTTAGTTAAATTTCCCAGTGTTCAAAATAAGATGAAAGACAACAAGAAAGGTTAAATTCAAACAATCCGGTGCTTATAATTTACATTATATAACCAGAGCCCAATTTTGTAATTTTGCCAGGAGTTTCAACAGTCATAGTTAATAGAAGCACCAAGGATACAATATATACACTCCAATAAATTCCAATATATACACTCCTAGAATACCCATGCATTTTAGATATATATAATTCTGACTTAAATGCATATAGTTTGTACTTTCTAGCTTAATTTTTCAGTAACCAAAAAAGCAAATAGCCTGGGAGGTTGAGGTTTTGGATTTCATCTCTAAAAAGATGCCCTCATTATGTACAAATCCTACTGCTTCTGAAGTATACACAATAACCTTGGAAAATTACATACGAAAAAACCACCCAACAAACTTCCAGGAATATTTATAGAAAAAGGCCTCAAGCTGTGCAAGGTTTTATGAATGTTTTGGTGAGTTTTTTGGGTTTGGTGTTTGGGGTTTTTTAAACCACAATTACAATACGTATATGGTACAAAAATTTCAACAGCTATCGCATTCATATTCATTCATGACTTCTTTTAAATAAATATTTCAAATTACCCCTCGATTAATCAGTAAATGTAGTTCCCTATTTGCACAGAAATGGCTTACATCCCACTTCCTTTTGAGCACACACAATTGTTGAGAGCACCAGCTTCGTACACAAGTTCCAAACTTACAAATTTACTACCTCTCATAAGACCAGCATAAAAATAAAAATACCATAAATACCATAGGGAAGGGATTCTTACCAAGACTTGTTTCAGCTAACGAGGACTAAAAGACAATGAGAAGGAAGGATTTGCATTTTCCCAGAGTCATCTCCTTTTTTTTTTTTTGGCTATGAATGTTCTTCTGAAAGGAAGGTTTCATGAAGATGTAGTATTTGGGTTGTTTATACCTGGTACAAAAATATAAAGGAATGAGAGACAATATAAAAAAAACAGTCTTAGAAGTAAAAAGTTTGTCAGGTGTAGCATAAACAGCTGTTGCTCAGCTATCAACAATTATTACGTATCCATCGTCTAATTTGGACTCTTGGATTACAGTCAACCTTTAATCTTCAGGAAATAAGTGTCTGAAATTTGTCTGACTGGAGATTTTAAGGTATTGTTGGTCTATAATTTTGCTGGTTAGTTGCAGGGCAAGGTTTATTATCTTATCTAATAGGCCTTCATAAAGCAGAAAACCTAATAACCTCCTAAAGCTCATCAGATAAAAGGATTACAGACTGAAGCACCATCTTTCATGAAGCTCAAAAGCACTGAAGCCTTACTTTCTATGATGAAAATTGTGCCTGGGCAGGGAACAGAGCCCTATCCAGCCTCTGCCATTTAGAGGTTGACAAGTGAAGAGGCCAGGCTATTCAATGGTCATGAATAGTGGTCATGAAACAACTAGAAAAAAAAGATGATGCTTGCAGGTTTTGATCAATTTATAATTTTTCTGGAAACATCAGTTGAAGACACAGTCCTAATAAATATCACTGCTATGAAACTGAATGGTGCACTATTTCTCGCAGAATTGTGAGATGATGTATGTAAATGCTGATGTAAAATGCTGATGTAAAAACAGCACCGTATTTTAAAATTTTCAGCAGCAACTATTTTAAGGAATTCAGTTTTACTGAGGTTTACAGATGAATTTTTAAATTGCGCATAGTATAAAATGTGCCTGGAAATACTTCCTTTTCTCAGGCCATTCACTCCAAGTTAAGAAACAAAGAAGAGTTCAGATACAGGAAAATTCCCAAATGCACTCAAATTGAGCTGTCTGTGGCTGGACTTTTGAGTTATGCACTACTAGCTCCCCCTTTCCCAAGTGAGCATACAAAGTTGAAAAACCCTCTATTGCTAGATGAAATACACTCAGCTTTGACCAAAGCAGGTTAAAAATGAGGTGACAGGGGCAAACGGAAATAAAAAAACCCCTGATAACTAAATGAGCATCATCCTTATCCAGTTCTCCCTGTCTTTTCGCATCTGTTCTGCTCAAACTAATCAGTAAGGCAAAGCAGACTTTCAAGTATTGATAAAATAAACCTGTTGCAGCAGCTCCCCAGTGTCTTTCATGCATTGTAACCCCCTAAGATCACCACAAAGAACCACACAATCATCCTACTCAGACAGCATTGCTATTGTTTACTTTTTAAGGGACACGTTGTAAAAATAGTAGTCAGAATCCTCTGTCTGCACTTTGTCCAGCTGCCTGCTGCCCCATTGAGCCAAGTGACTGCAAGTGTATTCCTTAAGTGCCAGTCTTTCCATGGATTCTCATGCTTTTCTGTCCTCTATTCAAAGTCTTAATTCTCCAAGTGATCCATGGATCAGGGTTTTAGTTACTCAGTGATAGTGATTTTAACACAGCCTTTAGCTTTCCTATCAATGATACCACCTTTAGTCTGAAATTTTGGATTAAGCAATAATAAAAAGCAACAACAATAAAGTGGTCTTCTCCCTTAAAAGGATATAAAACATTATGGTACTTCCCAAGGAAATTAAGCTAACTCATATCATAGAAGAAACTATTTTGGCAAAAGTGTAGAACTATAAAAATTAAGGGATTTGTGTAAAAGGTCGGGTATGTATTAGCACAGGAAGATTGTAACAGAATGCCAAAATTCACAGAAAAAAAAATTAAATATAACATTTGTAACAAATACATTTAAAAGGGGAAGAGAACAAAAGAAACTCAAACTGTTTTGAAGAACAAACATTATTACTGTTTTGTTGGGTTATTGCAGATGAGAACAAAAGGCTTTGATGTTTTTTGATGTATACATTTTTTTAAAAATATCATAATCACACAGAAGAAAATCTTTATTTAAAAAAGTTCTAACACTTTCTATAGTTTAGCAAAGCGTCAATGGACAAAATATGTATGCATGAACTAAATGCTTCCTTCTTCAAGACTTGTTGCATGATTTTTAACAGCAAAGACTATCAGTTATTTGTTGAAATATTTCATAGGAAATTCAGGGAAAGAAAAAGATATTTCATTTTCTCAAATAGGATTGCAAAAAAAGAATTAATGCATTCTCACCTATTTTCTTTCTACTCCAGCTGTATACATGAGATAACTAAGAGAATAAATAAGAGAGCTGCTAGAATGTGCAAGGAATGTTTTCCATTAAAATAATGGGGAAAACAGCAGGTCTCAAACCCTGAACCTTGAAGTATAAGAATCCCTGGGACCATGATAAGTGGTTTGTAGGTGGTCCCTCAAATGGCATTAAACACACAGAAGTTCAGATTTAAAAACAGTAACCATGTAAATTCATGGGATTCGGGGGGGGCCTACTTTTGTTGAGAAGAACTCCACTTAAAAGGAGTCAACTAAAAGAAGCCCTACAATAATTTAGGAGGAAAGGATCCTGCTTTGCAGTTTCTAGATGACTGGTGTGTACTTCTCTAGGAACATCAGTAATATAGAGTAGAGTGGAAATAACTGGCTAGAGTATAATGATCACATAGTTATACAGAGTGGAAGAATAATAATTTTCACAGCACATACTCATGAAAACTTTCTAAGCATTCCCCTTGAAACAAAGGGCCATTGCTTATGAGCTTACATTCAAAGTGTAGATCTCCAGCATTCCATTAAGGTCTCAGAAGCTTCTCCTACCAGTGGAAAACATATTTTATGAGGAGTTTTCAAATGGTTTCAAGAGGTTTTTATAGTGGCTAAACCCACCATTCCTTTTCATTTTCATTCTCTGAGATAAGACAGTTATCTTTTGATTGTATTTGGTTAAAGCTATTAGTATTCAAGTATGGAAATAACAACTATCTGATTCTTCATTATATTCTCGATACCACTACCCTTCAAACAAAAATTCAGTGTTTTCCAAGCTTTAATCAACTGCATTTCACACCATTCTCTTGAGATATATGAGGAATACATAAAGAATTATGAAGCATAATCATAAGGATGATCCAGAACACAAATATAATCAACATACACATGTAATATGTGAACTTTTGTTACAAAAGAAGACACAGTGCACTATTTCAGGCAAACAATTGCTTTGTGGCTTGGGTTTCATTTCTTTAAAATCTTTGGATCAGTTTCTTTATTTGATGGAAGATACTTAATGATTTAAAAATTCCTCAGTTCAGCATCCCAGAGGTATTCTTAGAAACTCTGATGACCTTAACTCTGATAATATTTATATCAATGCAAGTCACAAACATAACCCCGAGAGCTAATAAAATTGTACTAAGGAACAAGGCAATTAGGCTCCACAGAATTCACTGAAAGTATATAAAGATTGAATCTGTCCTGTGAGTAAATTTTTTTTTATTTGTCATGATGAGATGGACCAATCTGCTCCTACATCTGGTGTATCTTAATGTGAGAAATGACTGTCTTTATAGAAGGACCCAAGGAAAACACAAGGAGTGCATAGTAGAAATACTCTCACCAGAAAGACAACTTACAGAATAATAAAAAGTAGTTCTGCTGCTGTTGATTGGAAAAGTTCAAGGAAACCAAAAAAGCATCCTGTCAAACTCCAGTCACAAACAGTTTGTTTACTCAAACTGGAACCAAAATAATCAAATGCATTATATTCCATAACTGTAGTTATTTTTGAATAGTTTTAAAATTTTCTGCCTTAAAAAATACAAAATAAAAAAACCAGAGAGCCTCTTACTTACCTCAAGTATGCGAAGAAATTATGTGTTAAGCAGAGGCATTACTTGCTAATTAAAACCATAATTAATTGATTTGCAGAATCTATTTTGCTGCTACAAAAGCAGGAACATTTTCTCAGAGTTATTAGTAGGTAATGTCAACTGGAAATCAAGGAAAGCCACATGTATCGGTGGTATAGGCTATACTAAGTAAACATTTAAGCCCCCAAAAACCAAATAATGAAATATGACTCATCTTATCATGTATCTGCACATGCTGTAGGAATTAATTTTTTATTGGATTTTATGATGAGACACCTATTCAAACAACTAACCTATGAGTATCTTCAAAGATGATGCCTCCTATCCCAGTCAAAAATATATTTAAAATAATTTATTATGAATCAATGGAGCAACAATCTCTCGCTAGCTCATTTTACTTGTAATTTCACATACTTTGAAAGTGCAAAAAAAGGATTTAAATTTATCATTGCTCATTAAACCTGCAAAAGGCTGTGTTAATTGGATGTCGTCCTAATTCACTTATACATTTCCTGACAATAAAGACCATATGATTTAAGTTCAACTGATTCTTAAGTCACTATTTACTGACTTCACTGTAGTTCATAGCCTGAAGTTGAATCAAGAGTGTTAAGAACTATCCCTTAGAAAGAAAAAGGATCAAAGAAACACAATTACTCTTAATTAGGAGGGAAAAAAAGTATAGAACATACACTAATGCCTTCAGTATTTTTAAAGCCATAATTCAATGTCATCACAAATAAAAATCATGCAATATTTAGTAAATCTCATTGCTACAAAAAAAAAAAAAAGTCACTCTGGAAGCTAAAGTTCTTTTTGACAAATTGAACACACCATTTTTCAGTAGTGAAGTACATGCAAACTCAAGCCTTCATAAAGCATCCCAGTTTAACCCAACCACACATAAGGGAACTAAAAAACTTATATTTTTATAATCATACTGAAAACGAGGGAGTAGTTGAAAGACTTAGTCTATCACACGCCATAATAATTAGTGATAAAAAGAAGATGCATATATAAATATACGTATAAGACAAAATTTAAAGTAATTAATAAATTAGTTCAGAGCCACGGATAATGGGAAATATTACCAATAAAGTATTACCAAACAGTGTAGAATTATTTAGGGAACACAAAAGTGCAATATAAGGTTAAAAAAACCAAAACCATTAGGTATGAAAAGGATTGCTTAAAGCAAGCTTAACACATGAAGAAAAATCATAATAGACAGAGGGAAATGTGTGCCATGCTTCTGAGATTGTACTGAAATGATCTTAAAAACTGAATCTCTCTCCAGCATAAAGCTAACTGTCAAAAATCTCACCACAAAAATGACTCATGGTTTAAAGCTATGCTAACTTCTCAGTGGGTTAGCACTGCAGTTGACAAAATCCACTCTTTTTCTTTCTCTGCCCTTGGCAGAAGGCAAAACCTCAGAAATCCCTTGCATATTTATGGCAAACCATGGACTTCACGTTGCTCATCTCCTGAGCATCAATAATGCTGAAGATTTTGGATGACGTTATTGAAAAGGAATCGTTCAATCACTGTTTTGTTTCACATTCAAATTGATTTAATCAGTAATACTAGATATACTATGTCTGAGTAAAACAGTAAAATGGCCAATAATCCTTTGACTACCTGAATTTCTGTAAGAAAAATACAAGCTTTCCTTTCCACTCACGTCCTCCGCCAAGAATAATTTTTTTGTTGCTTTATAGAATAAATCCAACACATGATTAATAAAGTCATAATTGTTCTATTTTGTATCTGGTCACTAAAACAAGAAAGGAAACACATCACAACAAGCACAAAATTTTGTATGATTCCACTCACTCCAGGTTATATGACGAAAACAGCTGACTTTTAGTGTCTCCAGACCATAGTTCTTTTTCCTATTTCAGCATAGTCCTTTATGGACTTGGTTTTCATACTTAGAAGAATACTAAATATGTGGACACTCAATGATTAAAACAGACCAGGAAATAATATCACAATTTAAGGGACCCTAAATCAAAAATAAGTGCCATTTAGAAAGCATTCTTTATGATACTTGCCACAGGCCTCTTGTTACTAAAAGCAACAATTGTGCACACTTCTTATGTAAACAAGATGTTTGGCACTGTTTTGTTCACGCAGGCACATCCAGCCCTTCTCCAGGAAGTGAGCTGGGGGCGGTGGGAGGCAGGGACTGAGCAGGAGTCTCAAGGTGGAGCAGGATGTTGGCTCAGAGCGGCGATGCCCCACCTGTGCTGGACCCTCTGTTCTGATCACACCTTTCCTGCCACAGCAAGTTAGAGCGTTTGAGACAAAACAGGCTTAGATCTGGGCCTCTACAGTCTGTTATTATGTTACTGACACAATATGTTTATTACAAAATAAATTATTGATCTGAGATGTTAGAAGCTCTACAAAGCAAACCAAACTATTTCTAATTCACTTTTAAAACAAAATAATTGGATCTATTAGGGTGATGTTCATTTTAGCAGCCCTGTGTTACAGAGATCAGGCAAAACTCTTCTTAGATTAAGACACACTGGAATCTTGACCAGAACATCAGAGAACATTTATCCGAAAAAGAGTGTAACCGACGAAAGAACAGTTTCCAGTGTGAGATGGATAGTTAGAGATTATCCTGTACACACTGCACTACAAAACAAGTCTATCAGAGGCAGCTGGGATATGATGCAAATGCATTGTAATTGTCTGCAGATATGTGAGTGACAGATGGCTGAATTGAGTGGAGGGATAGAAATAGTGTATTCTATTTTGGGTAAAGGGAATACAATAAAAGTAGAAATGTTATTTTTTGCAGCTGCAAAGGCTTTTTGACAGCAATTCACTTCCAATCACTTTCAAGTAACACACAACTAGGACAGTAAACATCATTAAAATAATTGACTAGTCATCAGGAATAATAAATTAATAGAATAATTTAATATTCACACCCATCTATCGCTAATGTAGACACCTAAAATATGTGGCTAGAGACAGCACTCTGAATGCTAGCATGTCAGATGTGATACTGAAATCCATTCTTTAGTGTGTGGCTTAGAGAAGGGTTTTCAGACAAGAAATAGCACTGGAAAGAGCAGTGACTGGAATAACTTCAGTGGTATTTCTCAACCATTTGCCAATGAATTTCATCAACACACTGTTCCTAAAATGAACTTTAGAATTGCTAAATTAAATCAGATGTTAACTTGAGGTACTGCAAGCATGATATGAAAGAATGTAGACCTTCATAGACAACCTGTGTATTAAAAGGAAGATACCTGTAGAAAAATGCTTAAATCTAATTTTTGCTCTTCTAAGGACATTTAATACACAGCTGCTGATGTCTCAGAGAACTCCTTATTCCATTTTAGACCATTTAATAGACAATAATTTTGTACAGGACCAAATCTATATTCACAGGGCAGTGGCTGTGACTGAAGTACCACCGCAGCCCAGCAGCAGTACCGCTTCCTCCTGTCTCAGTGGCTTCTGCATTCAGATGTGCACAGGATGATCTCTGGTAGCAGTCTATAAAACTGTCCAGCCCGAGGGACCCTTAAATCCAGGCTGTTGGCTTTTTCTGTAGAGTGGAAAAAGTGAATGCCTGCTTGAGAAGAAAATGCTGCAGGACAGTGGCATGACTCTGAGGTTGACCACAGACTCCCTCACAGCCTTTTCTTGCTTCTGCAGGGGCTTCTTCAGCATCAGTTGCCCACCTCTGGTGCTTGACAACAAAATCAGCCACTAGACAGGCCATGCAAATCCACTCTTTTGCTTTTCCCATTCTGGATTTAAAACTTCATCTGACCAGATAACTGAGATTACCATAAAGGGATCAACTTGTCCCCAGCCCAATGAAGAAAATAAATTTGCATAATAATATCCACATATGTTTAAAAACAAAATCTGGCTAGATGCAGTACTGATCAGCTGTGTTACAAATCCTCCATACCAACAGTAAGATCAGCATGGCTTTAGAGGCTGCTAAAGAATCATTAGCATGCATCACAATGATCTTCAAGCATTCAGGAGTTCAAAGTCTCCATGCACACTTTACATAGACCATTGCAAAAACCAGTCATTGAATTCAAAGGATGGATGATTTAATAAAGGAAATTTAAAAGGTTTTAGGGATCTCTGGATTTTATTCTAACTTGTCAAAGACTTTTTTTGTGTGCAAGAAGAAGGAAATATTGGCAGTGTCACTTTCTCATTATCTTTTTTAAGCTTTAACTTTACTTAATTATCTTAAGCGGAAATAAAATCTAAAAATATATAAGCAAAGCCAAAGAACAAGTAAGGCATTTTGCCTACTTTGCAAGTCTGTCTTGATTTCAAAATGCATACTTTGAATACCTTGATCTGTGGAATCTTGCCTGCCCATATCCTAAATATAAAGTGGAAATTTATTCTGAAATTTAAGTTATTAAATGTATGTTTAACTAGTCTAGGATCAGGTGGACATTGTGGAGCTCTACCACAGCAAGAGTACTGCTTCCATTGTGAAAAAGAGAGTTTGCAGTTTTCGTTACAGAGGAGCTCCAATCTCCAGACATGAAATGCTCCTTATAAATACATCTCAGAAGAGGTAATGGATCTATTCAAAGAAACGAAACACTATATTCACTCTGCCTTATTTCTAAGAATATGTTTTTTCTACATTGCTCAACTAGTTATATTCCCAATACTGGGGCACAAAGGCAAGAAAAATCTTCAATATTTTGAATGGATTTTTTTTTTAAATTATCAAGTAATGATAATGGGAGAAACAAGAAGTAAAAATGCACTCTTAAATAATTTTATCCAGTTGTCAAATATACCATAATGCTGCTCTCCATATTTTTCACCCAAAAAAAAAACAAAACAAAAAAGGAAAAATACACTAAACTTATTTGTGTCAGTTCATGCTTAAGAAACATGAAGAGAGGTCTGAAATAACTGTAACTTTTTTTTATATTATTAACAAGTGATTGAAGTGTAAAACAGACTTTGCTAGTCATTATGGTGGTCACTGTTCCTGTAGTAATAATTTTTTTGTGTGTTATTTCCATATGTATAAATAAATACGCAGCACAGTTCTTTCTGGATGCTAAAGTGTGTGAACATCAACTAAAAATTCTAGTATATATAGTATGCTAGATATATATAGTATACTATATATACTATATATACTATATCTAGTATATCTAGTATACTAGAACAGTATACTATAAATTATCTAGTGACTGTTCATGCTTCACTATTACTTTCAATACAAAGGCCAAATCAGATCACTTTGAGCATATTCCTCTGATTAAAAGCCAGCATCACCATGAAATTAGTTTTAGTCATGCAAGTAAATCAGGTCACCTATTTTTACGTTCTCATGCTTTATTACTAATTTGAAATCGTCAGTGTTTTAGAGATTTTTGCTAAAGTACTTTTAGTTAATCTCAGTTAATGGGATTATAATGAGAATTTCAGAAAATAATAATTCTACTTAAAAAGAGAATAAGACTCAAAGACTAACTTATTCATATTTGACAGCGTTGCCTGTTTGCAAATTCAAAACACAGAAAACTACAAAGCAAAACTATGCTCTGTTTCTTGAAAAATTCATCTTAGAAAACTAAATATCCAATACCTAAATCATAATTAAAATATCAATTGGATTAGAAACAAAAAGTACGGAGATTAGGACATATTGCTATAATTATCAGCAAAGTTTACTATTAAAGAAATCTGTGTCTGTGGACACAAGATAAATATAAAATTCAATATAAGACCAATTTTATCTGAATAGCAGACCCAGGTTAGGGGCCAACATCACAGATTGAGATTCTTGATACATACTATCTTTATTTCACAATCAGTAGAGACAAAAGAAAGACACATGACTAATTAAGTGGATGTTCTCAAATCCTCTCCTGTATAGAGAATATAATTTAATTAATTAAGGCATTCCTATGAGCACAAGATATATTCTTTGCATGATTTCTGTGCTTTTAGATACTTGTTGGATATTATATCTGGCCATCACTGGCATTTTCCTAATCTTCATAAACCTCAGAATCCCTGTGAAACACAAGACGATTGGGGCTCAAGTCATTTACCACACACGGGCATGAAATGCCATCTGAAATGCATCCAGATACCTTAGACAATCTCCCCTATCAGTTCCTGAAGTCAATAGCTCTCCTATAGGTCCTATGTTATATTTGCCAGCTACATGCAGATGTCCTAGAAGATCTCAGATGACACTAGAGCTGGCAAGAAAAAAACATGTCTTACTGCATTCAGGAAGCATGAAGCCTTCCTGCTCCATTAATGTATCAGCTATAAATGCTGCCAACACACTGCTCAGCACATTTGAGGGGATTCTCAGTTCTTCGAAACAAGACCAGGTCTCAGAGAATAAGCAAGTATAATAATTCATACAATTCCTCATTAAAATTTTAAATCATATTCATATAATAAATATGAATCTGTCCTCAGCTGCTGTCATGACTTTTTTTACAGCCATGACAGACAGGATGTCCAGTGACATGGAAGAATACACTCAAGAGAGGTGAATCTCACAGCAGAGACCGAGGAGCAGAGGGTGGTCTCCTCAGCCTTCTCTTTTGTCAGCAGGCATATGAGCCACCAACTATCTGAACAAGTTACCAGATGCTGTATCAGCAATCTTACGAAGAAATCGGCATGAGTGTCCAGGACCCCAGAGGAAGTCTTGCTGCTCCTTGTACTAAATAACCACCAATTCAAATAAACACCAAAGTTCTGTCCATTAATTCCAGATTTTCCAATACTTCAGGTATCACATTAAACTAGGCTTCAGGTAGAAATGTCAAAGAGTTATTCCTAGCTTGTTTTCTAAAAAAAAACCACAGTAGCAAACACGCACAATGGACTACTCCTCATACTCTGTGACAAGATGTTGTCTTCATTGGCACTTTGTGAAACATACTCAGTGTGAAGCAGCTTAAGACTGCATATTAAGACTATCAGATGTAAAGGGCTTTGATCTCGTCATTAAATTCTAGTTCTGACTGAGGTAATACAAGATAGATGAGAGCATAGGGTGAACTTCATATTACACCTGTTCAACACACTGACATTCAATGTTTTGAATTAGAGTTCCCTCTTGCTGCAGAGAAGAAGGACCATGATGTCTCACCAGGAATTACAGTTGGGCATCCCAAGGGTATTGGTTGTGTATGAATGTCCGAAGTGAACCCTAAGCCTAATTAATTATGAAAACACTTTTTTTTTTTAATTTACAAGGCAGGACCACAGACAAAATAAATAGGTACATTCAATGTATATATCAAAGCCCCTGACACTTCAAATGCCTCGTTTTCACTATTTGTAATACATTAGTACCACAAGATCCCACAGTGAACACTACAGTTGGGTGTACATCATCTTGCAATACTGACTTTCAAAGTGCCAATGTCCCCAAGTTTTTGCTAACTTAGTTCTAAGTTTTCTTATATTCTGTGTGAGCCTACACAAGTCAGTTTCCTGTGTGCAATCCAGAGACTGCCAATGCGCATACCCTGGAAGATCTAGCAACATAACCCAAGGAAGATATGAGAATGGATCTTCCAACCAAACCTGAAATGGCTTTTGGAGGATTTTAACATGGGCAAGTGTTTCACCTGAATGGTGGGTTTAGCTGCTGTTAAAAAACTGTGTAGACAGAAAATATCAATGAGAACATAGGACAGAAACTGCACAGGAGAGTAACCCCCAAATAAAGCAGAAGGAAGGTGAAATTTAAAAGGAAGCCAAGGCAAGACAAGGTCATGAACTAGATCATTGGATATCTGCAAATGGAGCCCAATGGCCTGGCTTTTACATGTCTAGGTCATGCCACTTCCAAGTCAATTAAAAGATAAACCAATTATAGGGTTTTTTTCAGAGTTTTGAATCATTCATTAAGGGATCCAGAAAACAAAATCCATTTTCCTCAAGTAGAAATGTCACACAAGAGGTGCCCTACACTTTCCTCACAATTAGATCATGAAAATATGCTGTGGTTCAATACCTTGATATTCTTTCCCCTAGTCATTTAGAAGGGGAACACCTTTCAGACAGAAGTATCCAGCTTCAGATATACTACTTCTATTTAAAGGAAATTAAATTTTATTCTGTAAACAAAGCATTTTTTCACAGCTGCTACCTGAATCGTCCTGTCTCATGATTTATCACCTACTGCCTTTGTATTTGTCATACTCTTCTTTGTTACTAAAATAAAAATGACCATCATCTCTGCATCAATAAGTCTAAGACCCATAGTTTTTCAGGCTTTAGAAATGACAGATTTATCAATCAATATATTGCTCACTAATATATATCCTTTATTTGCTATTTTTTCAAAACAAATATTGTAGGTTTCGATAGTTCTTGCAAAGATTTATTAGTTTATCTTTCATTGGCTCTTTCTAATATGATTCATTTTTGTGTGGATGAAGATTAAATAGCAAACACATTTGTCCAAATATCTTTACAGAGCCAATCATCCCAAAGTATACAGCAGCTTACATTATTTATATGTTAGTGGTCAGAGTCACACTGCCAACACATTCTTAAGTTCTCGCTCTCTAAAGGAAAAAAAAATTGAAGCGTTAAATAATTCAGATATTATTGAAGAGAAATTGGAAGACTTGTTGGGCAAATATCAAAGTAACCTAAGGCTGGTATATGTAGAAGACATAGAATGCAATGACATGAGCAGAGTTATTATTTTAGGAACACTTCTGCTTGCACTGCAAAGTTTAATAGACCACTCACTGTGAAATGAGATGTCTTCGACTTACATTTTTCTTCCTTCCACCTCTTTGTAATTCTGAACCTTCCTCTTCTGAATAAAATTTCTTAATTACTGTTTGGCTTTACTAGCCTCCCAAGCGCAGTTAAACAAAATTAATACAAATTCAAAGATAGATAAGCATTCAAATGATGTGCAAAAACAATGGACAATTTTGGTGAGAACAAATTGCTCAAGAACCCTGTATTTAACAGGCAGCGCATGCCTACTTGCAAAATAGCGTGGTACAGTCCAAAAGACAGTATTTCAAGTCTGAAAAAAAGGCCAGGAGGGAGGACAGCAATACTGTAATATAAAAGCTTTTGTTCTAATAAAAGATTAATCTTGATGTTTTTTAATGACATTCTTATTAGCTGCAAATTTAAATTTTCTCGGGGAAGGTACAGAGGGAACTACGAAAAGAAAGCAAGCAATTGTTTTGTTATTTTACTCTCAGGTTCAGCTGAGCCTGACCTCAAGATGAAACACTCTGCTTTCCTCTTCTATGGTATGTCACTTGGAGTGTCCATGTGTTACTTTGCCTTCAACACAACCTTAATTGCAGTGTCTTTGACTTCATCAGTGCAAATAAAGGCACAGCTCAGGATATACAGCTTAACAATTTTACTTTCCAGTTCAGTATGGTAGAACAGATTGCAATAGAAGCAACCTTAAAGACCATGTAGTTCCACTCCTCCTGCCATGGACAGGGACACCTTCCAGTAGATGAGGTTGTCCAAAGCCCCACCCAACATGACCTTGAGCACTTCTAAGGATGTGGCATCCACACCTGGAGATTTCAGAGTAAAGAATTTCTTCCTATTATCTAATCTAATCTAATCTAATCTAATCTAATCTAATCTAATCTAATCCTTCTCTCTTTCAGTTTACAACCATTCCCCCTTATCCTGTCTCTGCATGCCCTTGTAAAAAGTCACCTCCAGCTCTCTGGCAGGCCCCCTTTAGGTACTGGAAGACTGCCCTAAGATCTCCCTGCAGCTTGCTCTTCTCCAGGCTGAACAACTCCAACTCTCTTAGCCTTTCCCCAAAAAAACCAACCAAAGAAAACCGACAAACCAAACAAGCCCCCAAAATCAAAACACATGCATTTACAGGATAATTCTTTCCTCTCCAGACACATCTCAGGATTCACACACAGGAACTCTGTTTTGTGTCTACATCAAGCAAATAACAGTACTTTTGTAAAAACATGGAGGAACTGTGACAAATCCTATCCTTGTGATACTGCTATTCTCAATATACATGTACAGAATTTTTTCTGAAGTAGGTGGGATACCAAGTTTCAAAATCTTCTATTTTTCTGGATTTAAAGGAAAAATTACTCTAAACCTTGGATTAAAGGGGAATCTGGACTCAAACACTTCTTGGTTCTTCTGTTGAAGGTGTTGCCTATGCAAACATACCACAGGTATTCAACAGCCCTGCATAGCAGGTCAGGCAGATGAGCATGCCTTCCCTTTTGAGTCTGGTTTTTCAGCTTTCCGGGATGTAACTCCACAGATTAACAGAAGACAACCTTCTATGTGTAAAGCAGAATAGCAACCTCTCATATCTCCCTAAAGTTTCCTCAAGACACTAATAGAAAGACCAGCTGGTGATCTTAAATGTTGTGAATTCAATAAACTGTACACTTCAGAAAATTACTTCACTAAAATGGATGGGTTTCTGCTCCTAATGCCGATCATATCAGAAAGGAAAATGTTAGCAGTCCTGTCTCACCAGTTTTGTAACAAAATTGCTTGCTTTGGTAACCTTTAGACTTCCAAAGAGCTTCAAAAATACCTCTGCCATGTTTTCTCTTCGATAATAATTCTGACAACAATAAATGGGTCCTGTTTGCTGTCTGGAGTCTTTTAAACCACAGTCCTAAATAAGACAAAAGGTTGAGCTAAGGAAATAAGACTCACAGAATGAAGTGAGTCTCATTTTTAAATTAAGTAACCATAGTTAGAATTCCTTTTCTTAATGTAGTGGAAGTCTCCAGCCCACTACGGGAGACTAAAATAATCATAGATACTTACATCATTTCTCAAGAAGCCTTAATAACTCCTTTGTTTGCAGCAGCTCTTTGAAAATCATGCAGCATAAAAGAGAATAATAATGAATGTTTTACTCCGTATTTATTTCCAGCCTTCAGGTACAGAGGCTTGGTGCTGTATTCAGGTGACAAGTAGGTTTATAAAGCTGTGCTAATGCATGGTCTCACAGTTCTAAGAGTATGACCCTGAGCTTTTCCACCACACATTCTGCTGAATAGCTACAAATTTCCCTTTCTGTACCTGGCTCTCAACTTTTACATTGAACTTATTATTTCAGTTTGGAGCCATCTAATTCTAGATACTTCAAGTACCAAAATTGCTGGCTACTGTGGGGGGAAGACAAACACGTTTCACTCTTAGAGTTATAACACAATTGCACCTGGCCACAATCTGTCTGCCTCCAGTAAGCCCATCAAGCCTAATACGAACACCTCTTTCCATTATTCTGTTTAGGTTAAAGCTGAATGTCTGAAAATGAAGAGTTTTAACCATTTGTGAAAGTATAAATTCATGTAAGACAGGCATCTCACCAGCCTGAATTGTTTCCAGGCACTCATATCCCATATTGCATTCCAGTAAACGGAAAACAAACATAAAACTCTAAAAAAATTCCCTTCTCCTCTGCAATACCTTTTTTTTTTCCTGTGAGAAAAGGCAAAGGCTTCACATCTTCGAGGATTTGATGTGTGAACACAGACGTTTGCAAATCAGGTTTCACTGGTACTACCTGCAAATTTCAGCATCCTTACAATCAGTAAGTAGTGTCAGCCAGCATAACCCCAAGACCTTTACCCTCTTCTCTTTGTCCTCTCTACTCCCAAGCTACTGACTTACTATTTTCCTCTACAAAAGCATTAATGCACACATTACTGGGGAGATTTTTGCCATCTTGCATTCCACACAGAACTTGTTCCCAAATAAGCCCTCTGTCAGCTTTAGAACTAGCAGCAATTAGAATTCTCACTATTAATTCTATAAAGCTTTCAATCTATTTTATCAATATAAAACTCTATCATCTTCACAAAGATAATGAAAACCCATTTGAAAACTCCTAAATGATGCACTGCAGCATGCAAATAAGATTCACATGATCCCTCTGCATGGTAAAGAGGTTTTGGCATTGCTGTTATACAAATCAAGTAAAAGCTTTCATAAAATTAATCAGTATTGAACATGATGGAAAACCATGTTGATAAATCTGTACTCTAAAATAGTAGAATCATTTAAGAGTAAAATTTGTAACTCTAATTTTACAACAAGAAGCAAATCAGCTCAGTTTAGACCTACAGAAAGGTAGAAGAAATGTTAAGGTTGCATTTTAATTTAGTACAGCTATCCTTATACTCTATAGGAATTTCCAATAATATTGCACATTGTTAAGGTTGTAACAACCATTCATAAATTATGAAGTATTTAATATCAAAACTATATGCATTAGAAGTCTAATACCCTTTCTCTCCCCTGGTCTTAATGATGCTTTCATTGCATCACCATTTTGTAGATTTATTTTTCTTTTTAATAAGGAACCTGTCACTTTTTCTGTAGCAGAGATACCAGAACAAAGAGAAAGAACAGTTCTGCTAACGGGGACACAAACCATATAAGGTGTATGACACTTAGCTTTTAATGTAAGAACCCCTATGACTATGAAAAGGGAATTTTGGGACTAAAACAAGGATCAAAATTTTGGAGGAGTTGCTAAAATTAATAAGATCACAGAAAAGCCTCAATTTACAATCTCATACAGTAGGGGACGAAATACAGATTGTTTCCGAAATGCTTCTCAGTGTGTGGCCGAAAAGGAAAGTAATAGCACAGGAGAAAGTAGCCCACATTCCAGATTCAGAGTGAACACTACACTATAATTGCTAATAAATCAAACATAAACCTGTGAAAAATTGCTACATAGTTTAGGATTTTGTTTGAGAACTGGTATTTTAACATATGTTTTTTGAAAGCTGATCTAAGCAAGAAAAATAAAAACAGCTTGCATGTCTTCTAAAAGGAAAAAAACCCCAAACTATTAATATCTTCCTTTGGTTTGTGATTATTGTTCCTCTACTGTTTAAAAAGTGAAATGAAATCTTTTTTATCAAGTCATGTGTTTCATATACATCTACAGATGCAAAGGATCGTTAGGCACCCCAAAATGATGAGGAGGTCTAGATCATGTTAGAAGGATCATGGATGTGACATATTTGTTATTCCCTTCATGTTATTTGCTGCAGAATGACTAATCCAAGAGTTACCTAAGTTTACAAGTCAATGTTTTCATTTTCTACCCATTAAAGCAATCATCCTCTATCATCGATTTCACATCGGTTGTTCAGGGTACATGCCAAGAAGAGGCCACAAAAAGATATGAATTACTTTTTGCTCTCATTTGCACTTATACCATCTAACGGTGATGCCTCGCACTTCATGGATTATAACATCTTTAATTTACTCATTCAGTTACAATATCTCATTTAGTAAAATTAAACACTATGCAGGAGAATACATGTGTTAATACTTCATGAAAACATGTGGTTAATTAGGAATTTATTGCTTTGGGGTTGGGGTTTTTTAGGTTTCATCTCTGTGTGCAGGCTGTGAGCAGTGGTTCCTGGGAACCACACTCAGTGCCACATAGCATGGGCAGAGCGATACTGGATATTGTGATGGTTTTGATGTTTATACAAAGCAGCTGGACCAAGGAGTGTCCTTTAACCATATGTACCAATATACATGGATTATAACATTTAAGCATGATAAAGGGTATGAGATAAATAAAGCTGCCACTCTTACAAACATTCTCATTTACTAAACTGCTCACTGATGCTTATATGTCATAGGATAAGCCTAGAGAGCCCCAAACCATGGTTACAGAAGTCACCTGCCACACCCACCCTAGCAGAAATTACCGGCCGGGTAATGATGCTGGGCAGAAACAAAAACCTTTCCCTCAGCTGTGCAAACACAGCTCAACCACTTTCTAAAATACTAAGTGAGCACAGAAGCTTCAGCAAAGAGCAGCTAAGAGCTGCAGTGAGGTCCATAAACCAGGAATGCCCAAGAATGTTCTAAGACTCTGTTACCTTGAAGCATCACAATCCTTTACACAAACTGTTGAATTCACTTAAGAATATGCTGCCTCTCTAAACAAATAGCTGACTTAGTAGTCCTCCGACTTTTCTTTGCAATTTGTTTTCACTTGCTTATTCAGACACTGTGAAAATATGAGATCTTCAATAAAGCCACCATAAACATTTTTAGCCTGACCCCACTAAAGAGCCCTGAATTCATGTAAAAAATTATTAGGTGGTAGTGGCTTATCATGAAGAATAAAAAAGTGATTGTTTTAATGGTTGCACAATCCAGCACTAAGAAATGCTGGTGAAGTTTTTCTCCAAAGTTAGACACTTTAAACCCCAAAACTATAACAAAGGGCATTTCTGTGTTTATGCATGTGTCTGTATTTGTATGCAAGGGTAGTAGTAGGAAATACACTCAAGCACTGAAATATACATATCTAGCATGCATAAATTAATGTTATAGAGCTTTTGTGTACATGCCAGGAATGGTACAAGCAGGAAAAATGACATTAATATGTTTTATTTGATTAGTATTGGCATAAAAACATCACATTACCATTTGTTTCCTTTATGAAATGCAAGACTTAAATGGAAATCTAACATAATAAATTTACACACAAGGAAAGTAAATGTGCAAGTTAGCAGTAAAATAACAGTTACAATAAAAATTATAAGCAAATACCTTTTACTTCAAACTATCATTTGCAGTAAGAATATTTGTAGGGAAAATATTCGAAAGAAAAGGAAAACATGCTTTCTGATGAAAAGCATGATTTTAATCTCACCTGTTTATGCAAGATGTCAAAAAAGTTATTCTACCTGAAAGAGGAATATAATTATTGTATTATATTATAATTATTCTATTACTTTCGTCCTACTCTGTATACCTTTATGACATTTAGATAAATATTAGATGATTTTAAGCACAACTAATATTTCATACACAATTTTTATTTAATGCAATACAGAACACTAAATGCAACATTTCCTCCAAGTATCTTCTGAAAAATGACCGTAATAGCACATTAATATTCACAGCTCTGACATTCAGTATTCAATCGTTTATATCCCTGCTTCCTTTTCAAAAGCAAGACGTAGGCCCTTGCTATCCTGTATAACACCTTGAACCCATGGTAACCTCCCTTCACTCACATGCCACCGCTTCACGCGACCACTGCAGTTTATTTACTGACACTTCTATACTCCGGGCATCCTATTGACCTGGCTACTCACCTTTCCAAAGGCTGCAAAAACTCACCCACCAGACTAACAAAAACCTGCCATACACTCCATTCACAGTTCTTCAGATAATTCAGTTTGTCTTGCACGCAGTAGTTTTTGCAGGCAAGTTTAGCCTTATCAAGAGAGCTCAGGAAGTTCAGTGGAAAATTCCTTCTCTTCTTTGATGTATGAAAGAATAAATAATAATGCTTAATACTTCTGAAAAGTGTAGTCTATATACTAAAAACCAGCAGGATTTTAGCCACGTATTTTACACCTTCGTATTGTTGTTAATGAGAATTAGCATGGGGAAAAAAAGAGATGCTCATATTTTTAGCCAATTAGCATTTGACAGATAACAAGGTAGGAATTCAGTTTGCGGCCCTAAATTGTAGCAAAGAAAGTACTTTTGACATCAACATCCCTGAAATAAGCCTCAGGGCAAAATTAATCTTTAAGCATAGTTGAATCAGATGCTAATATATAACACGGCGCATGCCAGACATTGTTTTTATTATTTCAATCAAGCTACTGTCCTGGCAAAAAGCCTGATTAGTAAACAAGGTTTGTGGTTTAGAAATTCCACTTTAAAAAAAGAGTAATTCTTGTTAGAGAGTGTATTTTAAATTTCTTTCAGTTCTGCTGACTAATACATAAAGGACCCATTTTTAAGAAATTCTTTTTATGGGTTAGACAATTCATTTTTTTCCAGAAAAACTGGGAAATGACAAGAAACAGAGTACAGTCCTATATTAGTCAGCTAAATAAGGCACACTAAAGGCATGACATATCAGATGTTTTCATACACAGAATTATACACAGAATTATTCTAAAATAGTGCCCTCAGCTAAGGTGAAGGCGGGGGGGAGGAGGGAAAGAGAAGGATGAGAACCCCAAAACCTCAGGCATTTCAATTTCAAGTGAGTAACTCATTTAGAGGATACCATAAACACTCCAAAATTCAATATACACATGCCTTATATACTAAGAGAAAAACACCATGTAAAACTATCCAAGATATCTGGCTCAGATACAAACTCTGATTTATACATTAAATCTCAATGGTAGTGAAATTATTTTCTCTGAGATCAGAGGCAGTATTTTCATTAGAAATTCAATACCTTCTGTTTTCTACTTTAAAAATGGCCCAATCAAGTATGAATTGGGTTTGCACGCCCGAGCTTTGGTAGCAGGGGGCTACAGGGGTGCCTTCTGTCAGAAGCTGCCAGAAGCTTCCTCCACGTCCAGCAGAGCCAACCCCTGGCAGCTCCAAAGACAGACATGTCGCTGGCCAAGGCCAGGCCAATTAGAAATGGTGGCAATGTCTCTGTGACAACAGAGTGGCCTCCTCATGGGCTGCCGGTGGATTTCTACCTCCCCATGGTCCTGCAGGGGCTGCAGGGGCACAGTTGCTTCACCATGGTCTTCACCATGGGCTCCAGAGGAATCTTGGCTCCTGTGCCTGATGCACCTCCTGCCCCTCCTTCTCCACCAACTTTAACGTCTGCAGAGTGTTTCCTCTCACATATTCTCACCCTACTCTTCTCTGGCTCAATTACATCTGTGAAATAACTTTTTCCCTCTTGAATATGCAATCACAGAGGAGTTACCCTCAATTCCTGATTGGCTCAGCCTTGGGCATTGGTGGGTCTGTCCAGGAGCCAGCTGACAGTGGCTCTGCTGGACATGGAGGAAGCTTCTGGCAGCTTCTCACAGAAGCTGTCCCTCTACTGCTTCCTGCTACCAAAACCTAGCCATAAAAACCAATGCAACATATTAAGGCAAAACCAAAACAACATGAAGGTTTGGATATGCCATTAAAAGGTTTCCAAGCAGTATAAACCGAAGTAACATCTCCTAGCTCAGCTAACCCATTTTCCAATTTCTCCAGTGCCTCACTTCATTTTAGGGTAAATCAATAAACTATCTTCAGCTAGAATACTATTCCTGTGAAACAGAAGTCTTAAAACATTGAACATCTATAATAAAACTAAAATGCTAAGACTCTATCATACCTGAAAATTTAATTTTCAAGAGCTTCCAGCTTGTTTTCTCAACATGCAGAAAGAATTTTCATCCATTCTTATTCCTAACCACATTTTGAAGAGAAACACAACCTATCCACAACTCAGTTCTATTATTACAATAGAGCATCACACAGTGTCATTTTATACCCGGAGTTGAGATTATGTGTTTTCACTTAAATGCTTAATTAGAAGCCCCATCACTGTCAGGGAAGGGTGTTGGCTTAAGAGAGAGTTACACAGTGAGTAAGCAAAGTCTAGAAACAAACACTTTGTTCATTTGAGTAGGACTCCTCAGAGCAGTTTTTTATTTTTAATAATATAAAGGAGTGCACTCAACGGGTAATTCATTCTCACAGCTCTAGATTTATAGCTGTCTCAGTTTATTATCCTGTTAATAAGACCACTGCAGAAATGGTCAATGGTTTATTTTAATTGGGCAGCCCTTCTCGGTGAGATATACATCACAAAAATATCATCTGTTCTTCATTCAGCTGCTCTTTCAAGGGAGAAGTCATTCTCAGAAAAAGTTCAGAAATATTTCCTTAGCAGCTTATAGTAGTCATAAGGCTCCATGAGTATATTTCAAACAAAACTGTGGATATTATGGTCACGGATATAATCCCCTGTACAGTGTGGATATCAACACTCTATGTCACATTCTGACTTAGAAGTTAACAGTGATTTGTCACAGTTAAGCATTCTTTATTTGAAAAAAATCAATATAATTTATATAAAATTTATATAAATTACATATATATTTATATACATGAAAATTTATATAATTACATATAGCTTCTAAATGCTTATGGAAAACACAAACACTCTGGCATAGGACAAGCAAGAAAAGGTGAAAACTTAGTCAGGAAAACACATTGCATCTTACAGCAAACATAAACAGGCTGCTGTATCTCCAAATTCCATTAAGTTTATATACTTTTAATTACTAAACAAAATAAAAGCATCTCAGAATATGTAGTAGTAAGGTTCATGCAGGCTGTAGATAAAATATTTTGTCTCAACCACTGCAGTGCTAACTGGTGGCTATGGGATCTCCTGCTGGTCATCTATGAAAATAGTAAGGAGAACGTTAGAGAACATAAGCAGCCTGACATGTCCCTAGACTACTGAAACAATTAAATAATCCCCCTTTCCTTTAAAGTAGGGACAGTTCTGAAAACCTCTGCTGCTTAGATGTATTACATTGACTCATGACAACAATGTTCATATACAACAAATGTGTATGAATTACACATTAATTTATCAGAAGCCTGACTGAAGCAAATCTCTGCCTCACCCAGGTTGTCCTCAACACTTGGTGCTAGAAAGCTCAAGAATGTGGTAATGGAATCCAAGAGAAGTAGTTCTTTAATAACAAATAGGAAGGAAGTCCACTGTTGTTGAAGTTTCCCTTGCCATTTTCCAGTATTTGAACATTTTGTGGTAAAAGGTTTGCCTCCAAGACTTTTGAAATGGCAAGTTTCACTTCCATTAAGCTCTTTGAAAAAAATTGTTTATTAATAATTTCATTAAACTACATGAACCGTATGTACAGTGAATGCAGACATCAAAACACTAACAGAAAGTTATATAAGAAAGATTTTTACATACCTTCTTCAGCATTGGAATTTGTTTCCTTAAAGACATATTTTCATTTTACAGACCACACTGGATATAGTAGAAAACACCTATATACTGCCCTTAAGTCCATTTCCTCCTTGCCAATTCCATCAAACTGTACAAGGAAATATGCAATATAAGCAAGATATATTAAGTTTCATCTTGCCAGGCAAAGCCCTTGTTCACAGGTATAGATGTGTACGTTGAAAGGAAGAAACAGGATTGTCTCAGAACTATTCCTTATCTCATGCAGCCAGAGCCACAGTTAAGATGATTTCTGAAGTATTTTTTCCAAAAAAAAAAAAAAAAGATGACAGTCTGAGATTAACTTTGTGAACTACTGTAGGTTTGATTTCTTTTTTCTTTACTGAGCTGTTCTGTGAAATGCAATGGCACAACATTCCTCAGGTTTGCACATCATGATAAACCACAGATGGATTTTTCATGAAATAATTCTTTGTTTGAGGGGACAAAACTAAGGTTGGCTAATGCTTGAGCACCTGCTTCTTCTGTTGCAGTCAATAACTGCAGGTGTCAGTGCAGCAACAGCAGCTGCTGATTTCTCCATAAGAAGCCACAAATGAAGCAAAGCAGAACAGGCCAAAGCCAAAATCTGACTATAGTTTTCATTCTACCTTTACGTGCCTCTAGTAATAGCAGAAGTTCTCAAACAGACATGTAAGTTCTAGAGCATCAGTAGTCCTGACTAGCAAGAGTGCAGCCCACTGGTCAAGGTAAGGGGTTCTTCCCCTCCGCTCAGCACTAGTGAGGATACAGAGGAGATGGAGACACATCCTTCTTCATAAGAATGACAGTAGGACAAGGGGCAACGGTCACAGGTTGAAGCACACATTAGGTTTCCCAGATAGGTTATGCAATCTCCATCTTTGGAGATACCACAAAACTAGGAAGCAGGGCCCTGAAAAGCATGATCTAATGAGACCTGGGCTGGACTGGATGATCTGCAGAAGAGGCTCCTTCCAGCCTAACCTTTGATTCTGTGCAATTTGCTAGCAAAAAGCACAAAGACACATCAGTGATGAAGCAAATCATTGCCTAGTAAAGGGAAACCCAAGAGAGAGTAAAGATGGTTGGTTAGGAACACATAGACATGTTGTCAAAGATTATGTTGGGCACAACAACATCATATAAAAGAGAGAGAATGGCAGTCACCACCAAATCATGAATGGTGTTGAACTGTCCAAAAAGAGCATTTATTGAATAGAAGTATAGATACACTCTTCTGGAGGCCAATACTGAGAAAATAAAGTAGTCAACAGCAGTGGAAAAATATGGTTCAAAACTATCTAGTTTTGCACTTCTGCAGTGATGCTGAAATAAGAATGCTTGTTGTTTATAACCGTCCTGTAACCAAGTGGAAGTCTGACATTTTACTGCTAAAAAATCATTTTTGTTTGTTAGCATCTTTCCTTTAAACTTCTGATTTTCCATACAATGATGCATATTTTTCAATTTGGGGACAAAATGAGACATTTTAAAATTCTGATGTAGGGTTACATGTTTCACTTTTTTTTCCCACTTTTTTCCATCTGTACATCTTCATCACTTATTCAGCTTCTTCAAATAAAAATAGAAACTTCAGTCAAGCAAAACTTTTTAAAGGGAAAAGAAAATCAAGAATGAAGAAGAAATAATTGACAATAAAAAATAGGTTTCTAAAGCATTTTTTATCTTCATATAATTGCTTTTGGAAAAGTTCTAATTCTTAACATTTTCACTAACCATTTCTAACTCAGCTTCCTAAGAGAGCAGCTTTTCCTGTGGTGCTGTGAGTTTGTCTGTTCATCCCTCCTGCACAATGTTTTGAATCTGTCAGCAAATTTCAGCCATACTTGAAGTAAAGCACGTAGGGTTAGATTCCTACGACAGTTCTCCTCAGCATCGGTCTCCACGGCCACGTGAAGCCATAGAGCCTTGGCTTCTGAGAAGCTAAGATTCAGTGTGTTCTGCTGAGTAGCAGCCAAAAGGCAGGAGCCAGTTTGCCTGTCAGCACACTCACATAAACTAATGAAGACCCACTTATTTATGGCCTGCCAGGAACAGAAGCTGGGGAACAAGATCCTGGACTAGCCCCCAGTTCAGGAGTGAAATTCTACTTCTTGAACAGCCATTTATGAGCCGAAGTACCCAAAATATCTGCAATTAGAACAGCAGCACCTTAGCTCTTCTGTACAAAGAGAAATCATTATTAAAAATCTGTCTTGCAAATTCTGGAAAGAAAATTTACCAAATGTAGTCCATTCATAACTGGAATGTCTGCTGTCTGTAAATAAAACATAATATTAAATCTTATAATTCCTTAAATTATGTACCTTGAATCTTCTCTTTCCAAAGACACATCAAATTGTGATTATAACTATGCAGCAGAATTGAAAATATATTTCCTTTACAATTTGCTGTAGACTTTTAACAGTATTATCAGAAAATTTAAGTCTGCCTGGGCTTCAGTAGACCTGCATATCTACCTCTGCAAATGTTATTATTAGGATGTGTAAGATTACACAATCAAGTCAATTATAATTACATTGGAGAATAATCACACATGGCAATTTCAATACCAATAGTATTTCAAAAGCATTCATAATACATTTCTAGACATAATCCAACTGATTTCCTGTCTTTGAAACAGGATTTTCTTCTTTCCTGAAGGTGAAAAACCTATTTCCATTTTTTCGGTTCAAAACTGAATTAGACTTCATTTTTAATGTAATTCATTTTCTTAGTATAATTAAAACTATAACTATCTTCCAATAAATGCATTAACAATGCAAAATGAGAGATTTATTAACATCCTTATTTCCAATTATGTTTTTCCAGCCACAGTTTTCTCCTTCTAAGTCATCTGTGAGGAAAACATATTCAATCGCATATTAAAATGCCCCTAGGGCTGGCATAAGTGCTGGGGATCCTATTGACAAAAGAACCTTTCTGTACAACTGCTTATTTTGAGATCCTGTTTATTGAATTACTCCAGTCCTACCACATTAATGACTTGTTAATTATAGGTTTATTTTGGCTTCCACTCCACTCCCATCTTTCAGAATTAAGGTCATCGACAGCCAACCCCTTGCCCACATGAAGAGGTCTCCATACTGAGAATCAGGAAAAAAAAAATCACTGACAATAACTGTCCTGGTTTGGACTGGGACAGAGCTAATTTTCCTAGTAGTAGCTGGTATGGGACTGTGTTTTGGATTTGTGCTGGAAACGGGGTGGATAACACAGGGATGCTTTCATTATTGCTGAGCAGTGCAGAGAGTCGAGGCCTTTTCTTCTCCCTACCCCACCAAGCCAGCAAGAAGGCTGGGGGTGCACAAGAAGTTGGGAGAGGACACTGCTGGGACAGTTTATCCCAACTGACCAAAGGGATATTCCATATTATACGGTGTCAGGCTCAGCGTATAAAGCTGGGGGAAGAGAATGGGGAAATATTTAGAGTGATGGCATTTGTTCTCAGAAGTCACCATTACACCTGATGGAGCCCACCTTTCCTGAGAAACCTGCCTGACCATGGCAAGTGGTGAATGAATTCCTTGTTTGGCTTTGCTTGCATATGCAGCTTTTGCTTTACCTATTAAATTGTCTTTAAGTCAACCCATGAGTTTTCTCACTTTTACTGTTCCAATTCTCTTGCCCATCCCACTGGGGGTGTGAGCAAATGGCACTATGGGACTTGGTTTCTGTCTGGGGTTAAATCACATCAGACTTCCAGAGAGTTTCAGAGGCATATGTCCATTCATCTAGGTTATTTTTGCATTCAGCATTAGTGAGATGAGCATTTTAACATTGTTTTATGTTTTGTGATTTGCAACAAGCATTCTGGTTTTTGCAGCACTAGGCTTGGCATGGCCTTCTAAAATCCTTGAAGTGAAAATGCATATAACTTTTCCACAGAAAAAAAGTCTGAAAGAATCTATCAAACTCACACAGGAACTTCAAAAAAGGAGAGGCAGGTATGAATAACTGATTTTCTGAAGTCTCATGTTGCCCAGGCATGATTTATATATTGGAAATGGACAGTATAAGCAATATTGTCTACATGGAGAAGTCATTCTTTTACAGAGAACAAGCTGAAATTTTTGCCAACTGTCCCATAGAACTTCATCCTCAAGATTGTTCTAGGAAAACATAATAGGAGTAAGCCATTACTGAATTTTTACAGATGTTCTGAAAGTCAGGAGAGGTACTGAAATATCAGAGTAATAGAAAGTTTGTACTTATGCCTTGCTTCAAAATTTATATGACACGGTCCTACATTTCCACAAAATTGTATAGGATCTGAGTATTGCTGTCGATCAGGAGTCTCTTTTACAGGACAAACCCACAATGTGCTCCTCTCCTGATCTATCCCACAGAGACAAAGGGCAGACTCTAGTGAAATGTGGAAATAATTCTGCAAGAAATATTACCATTAGGAAACAATGGGGCATTTCTCTGTGATACCATGAGGTATCATGGGAGCTCTTTAAGCACAAGCTAATCTTGGAATGACAAAAAAAATCCCAGTTTCTCAGGAGGTCTTTGAGCTATTTTGTTTTTTACCTAGTTCCACACAAAATCTTATTGCTTCCATTTCTAACACCACAACATTTATTATTTTTCTTCCATTTCTAATAGCATAACATTTACTATTTTTCTTTTAGAAAAGGATATCTCCAAGCTCTTCATCTTCTGTTGAAAAATATTTTGAAAGCAGTAAGGTTTATGAGTAAATGTGTGCTCTGGGACTGTGCTGTATTTTAATAAATGAAAGAGGGAGGCCTTCTTTGTATGAATTTCAGTGACACTGAATGCAGGGAGCAACATATTGTCACTTCAAATTACTGTTATTCAAAGGTACTTACAGACTTCAATCTGAGTGCCTTCACACACTAAGCATGTTACAATTGCAAGATTTTCTGCAGTATTAATAGTATTCCCCAGGGCCTTCCTAATTGTGTATAACAAAGATAAAAGTTTATCTTAATTTGCAACACATTTCTGAGTACTGGATTAAAACCAGGTCCAGTTCATGTCTATTTACAACCTACTCCATTTCACCTTTCTAATTTCTAACAGCTACTACAACAGATCGCATCTTACACCGTGCTCCTAACCTCTATTATTTGCAGCTGTAGAGATAGTCATTGTCATCAGTATTTTACTTTTTATTTCAACTGCATGATTTGACTGAGTTTCTCAGTCTGTACCCTTCATTTTACCTCTGAAAACAAAAGGTATAAAAGGTATAAAAGGGATTTTAGGAAGGGATTAAAGTATTTAGTCTTCCAGAGAGCGTTAAAGGTAATTTATCACCTTAACTCCTGTGAAACTCAGACATCTATAAATGCCTCACCATGTCCCAAAGCACAAATAGTGACAGGAGGCAAAATTAAAAATCACTCGAACTACCACAAAATATTTTATCTCAAACTATATATGATATAATGTCAAATACCTCATCTACTATGTTATACACATCAGCAATGAATGTAACCAAAGTGGCACTAAAATCCAAAGACTTTTCCTCACAGAACCTGACACACCAACCAGTGTCAGGACTAAAAACACCATTTTCTTCAATACTATTGAGATGTATCTTCATCTTTTTTTGGACAAAATATGGAATTTTTACTATCTAGATAGCAGAATTAAAAAGAAAAACTCAGGTTTTAGTATACTGGTTTAGCAGTCCTTATCTTCCATGCCTGTTATCTTTTTCAAGTTTTCTATTTTCTTTGAAATTTCTTTTTAGCAGTTTTTGTGCAATTATTCTTGCAGAAATTACACTGTATCACAGTTTTGCTAATATTAAAGACTACACTGAAATGAATTTTGTACATTCAGTGATGAGTATTCAGCACAAGCCTTTGCTTAACAATAGTACTTCCTCTCCTGACAAGGAATTTGTTCTCTTCATGCCTATTCAACAATAGCTAATGGAAGAAAAACTGGTGGGAAAATTCTGAAAAATAGGCTCCTTGGCTGAAATCAGAGCATTTAAAAAAGCTGGATTATGTTGCAATTTAAAGTAGAAAATAGAGCTCTCACAATATGCAAGCAGGAAAAAAAAGTTCTGGCCTTTAATTGTCAAATCATTATTTGTTCAATGTCACCAGTTTGTATAATAGCATAATAAAAGGTCTAAATTTTACCATACAACACTGATTTTTTTTTTTTTTTTAAAGAAGATACATTTTGATTAATCTAACTTTAAAAAAATCTAGGTTTTCCTAGCAAAAAAAAAATTTTAAATATTAGGTCTTGTTCACTGGGGAGTCAGGAGGGGGTGGAGACGAATAAATCAAAAAACGTTTTAGTGTCTTCAAGTCTTTTCAAAATATCTCTTCTCTCCTGTTCTGCAGATACTGTGGTAAAGAAATTATGTTAGGACACAATTCAAGCAGTGTCTTGGGAAGTGAGTGAAAGGAAAAGAAATACAGTGGAAATATCAGACAATTGCAGGAGATCAAGTAACACAAGAAACTATTTTTGAAAGCAAGAGCTACAGTGAGGTTAATTGTGCAAGACTAAAGCGTCACGCATCGCTGTAGCTTAGCTTTTATTGTTTCTGGGCAGAACTACCTTAGTTTCTGGGAGGTATCTCTTCTCTAGTCTCTCTCTAAATGCCCTCTCCCTTTCCCAAAGAAACAGAATTTTCAGTTCAGACACCAGCAACTTCTACCTCAATTTGATCCATAAATGCATCAGGAAAAACCTGATGAAATTGACCAAACTTTCTGAATCATCCTGGTCACATTTAGAATTCCACAAGGGAAATGACAGTACTCAGTCTTGAATCAAACATGGCTGCTGGAGTTACATAATGTGTAACTTGTGAAAATTTTTTTTTTTTAAGTTTTTGAAAGATAGAAAAACAAACAATTGTAACATTGACATAACATGAGCTTTCAACACATTTTGAAAATTGTATTTCTAACTTAACCATGAATCACCTCCTTCTACAAACACAAGGAATTCCTTCTGTCAAGGTTATCTCTACTCCTTTATTGCTCACCATTCAAGCACTGGATGAAACTGCCACACATTTCAAACCTCCCTATTAAGAAACAGGGATATGCATTTATGGATATCACAACAGAGCAGTTCCATGATGTATCAGTGTGCTGATCTCAAAAAGGTGTCAAAATAACAAAAAAGAAAAATATCTCTGTTCCCCTTTATAAAATATTAGTGAAACCAAAAAATATTTCTCCAGCAATTTCTGAAAATCTGTGCTGACCTTACAGTGATCAAAGAACAAGTAACACACACATACAGCTGTAGAATTTACAGACTGGAAAATGTGCTGAACAGAGAACTTGTACTAGAACAATACTCACTCCACAACTTCTTGAGGTCCCTTCCAGCCCTGTTTTTCTGTTATTAAATGAGGCCATGCAGAACATACATAATTTTCTCAACGCTTTCTTGTGACACTCATTGTGGCTTTTGTTTGAGGCTGTAGCTGCTGAAAGCGTTCAATGAACAGATGTGCAAACTCTTAGTTGTGTGCCTGATAGGTTTGCTCCATATATCAACTGTGGCGATGAGCTCCAGACTTGGATCTGTACTCCTGTCAGGGGGCTGGAAGGGTTCCCTGGGGATCCCAAGGCAGGACAACATTGCATGCACATAGGTACTAATCCTGGCATCTTACATTTCTTCTTTCAGAAAAACAAAATAATAAAAAATAGAGATTAAAAAATCCTGAGAGATTACACAGCCCATTTCTGCACCCCAAGATGGACTAAGAGACACTCAAACCACTTCTTCCCCTAATGTTTTGTGCGGAGTTTTCATCTTTGTCATAAATTATCCATTCATCTCAATAATCAAGGCTTCTTGGTGGAAAACATCCTACATCCTGGCACATGACATATCTTAGCTCTGTAGGGTAGAGATCATTAATCACATATTTTCCAGGAGAGAAGACAGGGATATTGTCTGTGCACATGGTTCCACTCTACTCCGGGATGAAGCACATACAAGCCGTGCAGTCTGTACACAGGAGTATAAAGAAAGCTGAAAGATGGAAGACCGACGTGAAGCCGTACAAAACCTAAATGACAAGAATTTGTTATTGTTGAGAATCTTTGGATTCACCAAAAGCAAATGAAGTCCAAACCTTAATCCTGTTGCCTATAACAATGTAAGTCTTAGATGATTAAGCTTTAATGCATCACTGTGTGTTTATTGTAATAGGTGAGATGTTCAAGGGAGCAGTAGACACCCCACCAGCTTTCTCTGGTACTTCAGTATGTGAAGTACAAAAAAGGCTGCCAGAAAATAACCAAGGAACCTTCCAGAGGAATTCTGAGACTTCTGAAAAGCAACCATCTAAGAAGGATTTTAATTTCTTCTAAAGTTTCAGTCCTAAAGAGAAAGAGCACAGTGGAAACCAGACAAGACACCTTTGAAGACTATTTCAAAATACTCCTAAAGACCTAATAGTGGGGATTCACAGCATAATAAAAAGTCAAAATTCTAACTACAGATCATGTATTTTCAGAGTGGAAAGCTGCCAAGGTATTTGTGACTCACTTCATCATGTCAGATGATAACAGCCCACATGAGCCAAGGTACACACCTGTTTAAATGCTGGCAGAATCACAGCTTTAAATTCAAAAAATGCAACTAAATATCAGGAAAATTTAATTTATTTTGATTATAATTAACTTGACATTTCTTCCAGCATGGAAAGAAGAATGCCAGTCTTGCAGTAAAGGCAGCAGTCTCAGACACTTGGGTTTTATTGTTAAACAGAATACAGGCTTCTTACGAGATTTCTGATTGAGATTCATAAATATTGTAAAAAAGCTGAAACAATCACTCCTTAAATTCATATATATACACCTTCTTTATAACCTCTATTTTTAATGTCTAAGAAAAGCCAGTATGAGTTTAGGCAGGTCATATAGCAGGACACTACCGATGCTACAGCCTAATGCATCTCAGCAAATCCTCAAGTTTTCTTGACTATCCTCCCTCATTTTATGCTTAGATTCTAAATTGTTAGATCATTATTTGGTCTTTCTTGTAGAGTGTGTAAAAGGGTGAAATTCTAGATGATCATAGGATGTTCTGTATGCCAGGAAATGGCAAAAAATGAAAGAAATAATATGTGATTTACTGTGGAAATCTCTGTCAAGTAATTTTCACTATGTAATTTGTACTTAGTAGCAAAATACTATTTGGCTTCTGAACAATAGGATGTGGTTTATATTTTATTTTAAATATATTTTATTTTGTAATTTGTTATTTAATGTTTGTGTACATCCTTGAACAGCAAAACATAATGAAAAGCCTAATATCATTCTCAGTCTTTTCTCATGACATTTTGTTTTATCATTCTATATTCTGTAAAGATTTGCATACTGAAAAGACACTGAATTTATTCTTGCCTTTTTTCATATATTATTTGTGCTTAGTGGGATGTAGCTAAATCCATGAATGCAAGTATTAATCTTTTCTTAAAAACTTAAGATAAGAAACAAGGCAGAAAAGGAAAGTATCTGGGGACACCATTCGTATGCAACCTTCAGACAAAGTCTATAAACCAAAGAGCACTTTGGGGCAGTAAAGCTGTGTGACCTTTGGTCAGTCTGCTGAGAAAACTGCTGAGATGACCAAAAGGAAGTGAAAAAAGAAAAGCTGTGTGAGTTAGGAAGCCTAAAAACATAGGAAAAAAAAAAGTAAGTGTGGATATGGGGATAGTTAGAGTGTGAGAACTCAGGAGGAAAAAAACTGACATTAAAAGGTTTAAAATGCTAAAAAATAATGGAGAAGAAGAAGATGGCTACTCAGGAAGATCAAGGCTCAAGTGCAATCTAAGAAGCAAAGATTATTGACCTCTCCTCACCTAAGCAGCAAGTGCTTGTCAGAGACCTCATCAGATTGGTGACTAATTCTCAGTCTGGTAATATTAATCCTTACCTACAAGCTCACTAATCCTTGCTATCCACAGTGTGTTTACCAATAAATAAACGCTCTACACTCTTCAGTTGTTTAAATCCTGTGCTTCACGTTCACAGTAAAAAGAAAAAAAGGAATAAAAGTTGTCAAAGTCAATCAGATAAAAAGGGTTATCAATTTCATTATCTTTAAAAAAAAAGAAAAAAAAAGGAAAAAGACCTCCTTAGAAAGAGGAGGAGGGCAGGAAAGTGAGTTATGGTTGCAGCACCATAAGCCTGGTAAGTCCTGAAGGCATTTTCATCTACAACATGCTGCCAGGAGCCTTTATATCCACACTGAAGGAATTATTATGAAATATGCCAGCTCCTGAAGTTATCATACTCATTCCATATAGAATCCATGCACAGAAACTTTCACCGTCAAAAATTATGTGAACATAAGAATGACATATAACTAGGCAAGAAGAAATAGGGTTTTCATATTAGAAAATAATCACACTGTTGCAATCAAACTCAAAGGGTGGCCTGCATGGTACTGAGTGGAAGCTTTCTAATCAGCTTCAGCAGTAATATCTATATTGCCTTTGACTTGCGCAAATTCCAGCTTCAATTTGTCAAGATGAGTGCTGTGCATCAGCAGTATGCATTCTGTAAGCTGCCTTTGCCCCCAGGCTCCAGAGAATAGAACACACTGCAGAGGACAGTCCCTTTATTATGCTGCTCCCACCAGCACAGTGTAAATTGCACTCCTTGGCTAACACCCCGTGCCCCCTTTCCACCACAAGACTCTCCAAACACATCCCCTTAGAGGGGGCTGCAGCTCATCATCATCATGTCTGTGCTAAATTTGTTTGCACGAGCTTTGTACCAGCTGCTGGTGAATGATCAGAAGCCCTTCATCAGAGCAGAACTCAAGTCTGTTCCTTTCTCTGTGCTGAGGCAAAGGAGAACAAAAGTCTCTCATAACTTTTTGGCACAGGAAGGGACTTCATGCACTCCAGCAAAGGGATGTCTGTCCTTTAGTACATTTTACAGGAGACAAGAAAAGTGACAATTATCTTTCTGCCTTCTGTGCAGTGTCACCTGTGAAATCTGCAACACTGGCACATAATGTTTAAAATACTATTCTAGTTTATATGAAGACATCCTTCACTACCTAGATTTTGGCATTTCAATCAGACTAGCATGGAAAAATGCATCACTGTGTCACAGATATAGGCACAGTCATGCAGCACATCTTCCATCCCTGCACATTTATGTCAAAGATGATACTATTCACTCCCCAACTGGCTGTCAAAATGTGTTCACCTTCCAATCCACTGCCCACTGAAAGAATCTGTTTAAAATTATCATGGTATTCATGCCAACATCTTCAAGCTTACTGTCCTTGCTTTTAGCCTCACTAGAAGAGAGTTTTCACCACTGATGTGTCTGCTCCTACCATTGCTGGACTCCAAACTTCACTGATTTTCAAGCAGGTGCTAACTCTCTGCATGGGGATAGGAAAGATGTGCATGCTTAGCTGTCTACCTCCACTGAAGTGAATTTCACACCTATCACCTGGAGACCAGAATCTTGACAGACGAATATCACATTTTGCTCCTACACACTCATCTATCAAAATTGAGGAGGTGCCTGGTCCTTCCCTATTTTTCAGCTGAAGAAGTATGGTCTGAAATAACTCTGTGGTTCAGCTTCAGCACAATTTGTGGTCTGCAGGGGTAGAGTGGAAGTCTGACATGGTCTTCTCCCACCCACCATAGTATGAAGCTCTTTTGTGATCTAATTTATTCAAGTTATAACTCATGGGAAGTACTAAACAACCTGGTACTAAATAATTTGTCTGTCTTTTTGGTCCTTAGACCTTTATCTAATCTATGTCAGATGAATGACCCCACACTGGGCACATAACTTTTCCAACAGAAAATGTTCTGAAATGAATCTGCTAGATACAAAGAGGAATAAGACAGTCTCATACAAGCTTCTGCACAATCTCTCTAAATTATAGATAACGTATGGGTTCAGAAACCACGCATTATTCTTTTCCTGACACACAAATCTGTACACCCCTTTACTCAGAGAGCTAAAAAGCAGATGTTTCACCTAACCAAGACAACTGTTTGCATACCTAAGTAATGCACATTATAGGCAACTGATGTAAAACTGACCAGTATAAATATCCAGTATTTACAAATTACCCTCATTTCAAAACTGGCAGAGCTGGCACTTCTAAGCAGTTTTAATGTTTAAAATATCTGGATTAATATAGTGAAAGAAAATAACATTTGGGCTTAATATTCACATTAGCTCATTCTCACCATCTCTATAAATGTTTGCTTTATCAGCATCTCATACACATGCAAACAAATTCAGAATTAAAGCACCGCAATATGCTTTCTGTGGAGTTGTTTAAATTGCTGCAGATTTTCTGAAAAGAGTGCAATATGTACGCAAGTACTGGGGAAATATGGACTTGACTTGCACACAGGTAAAACCTGTCTCAATATGTATAGGGAAAAAAATTTGTTCTCTAAAGCACAGATGCCATCCATAATTAATATATTTTAAATTATACCATCTTCCTCAGCAGCATTAACTATGAACCATAACATATAATTATAAAAATCAGTTGGCACTAATCTGTAAGAGCATGTGTTTCAGAATTCATACCTGCCACAAAAATTTTGTCTTTTATCAATAATAAAACTAAGTTTAATAATTCCAGTTCTCACACATTTTAGTATATTGTGTAGGTCTTGGTTTGCAAAGATGTGAAGTAAATCCACAATGTATGTCTGATCTATGTTAATCAATGAAATACAATCAGAAAGAGGGCCAAACAGGGAATACTATATAACAAAGAGCAATTACTTTTGTATGTTTCCCGCATTTAGAAATGAAAAAAGAACTTGTAATCACCTTACCTCTAAATATGAAGGAATCAATAGCATCATTTTCTCCTACTTGCAACAAACTATCAGGCTGTTACAAAATAATCAAAATAATGCTGATAGTCAAAGAAAGTAAGTTTTCCAAGGCTACCCTAGTTATCAGAGTACTCTCTGTCATTAGATATGGCAAAAAGATTAAATTAAGAATATTAACTACTTTTGTAGATTTGAACTCTGTAACTTTAAGATTCTAACTTTAAAAAAAACCCTATGTCCCCCAGTTATGTCCACATCAATTATTAGTACTATCACAAAGGTGTTTTCAAACCCTCTGCATTATTAATTAATTTTTTCTGTAGATAACGGTGCTGTTGTGGAGAGCAATTTCTAGCAGGTACGTAAGTGTTTTCCTGAGTAGAAAGGAACTGTTACAGATATTCAGGTTTTATAAATAAAAGAAAGGAAGACAGACAACCTTTAAGTTCACGTGGAGGAACAGGATCATAACTGTCACTTACCTGAATGCTCAAAACCAGGAGAAAAACTCACAGTATGTCCCTGAATTTTCAAACTGGTAAGAGAGAAGTTGCTGTTTCACATAGATAAAATTGGAAAACTGTTTGTTCCTGAAATACATTAATATTCTAGGTATTCTGACCGATTGTGATTTACTCTTTAGATGCAAAGTGCTACAACCTATTAACTGAGGGAGAAGGCAGATGAATATTATACATTACGTGCCTTCTGAAAACTGGGATCTGTTACCATTCATTACCACTATATGTAACAGCTGTCCTGTTTCCAGTTGCAGGCAGAGAAGAACAGATGCCTCATATGACAGAAACGTCTGAAAATGTGGATGGCTGTCTTTTGCTGCCATTGCTCCATGGTCCACCATGGGGAAGCTGGGCAACACTTGTTACTCAGAGAAGCAGAAACTTTCCCTTCCACATCCTTCCTCTGGGAGGGAAATAGCAGCAGGGAAGTCTGGTTCCAGCCCTTCCATGGAAGAAACATTCCAAAACCTGGCCCATCCTTCATCCCAGGCAGAGACATTCAGAGTTTCCTGTGTGACAGCTTTGCCTAGAGCCATCTCCAAGAAGGCAGATCTCTTCAGTGGGACGATTTCTAACCTCTGTGAGTTAGGGACAGATAACGGGACTGTTGAAGCTGAGTGTTAGGAAGGGGATTAGGATGTCTAAGCTATACGAACGATAACTCCAAATCAAACTCGTAGCTAGTACAAGAGGCATAACAATGTTTAGTGAGGTTCTATCAATTTACATCACCCTAGTTTAAGGATCTTTGTATATCCAACAAAGATGGACAGAGTAATTTCCAAAGTTTTACATGTTTGTTCAGATGCTGTCAAGTTTCCAGGGTAACTTTCAAACTAATGCAATGCTTACCTCTTAATTAGTAGCAAAATGTATTTTAATAGTTTCCATTCAGTCAGGTTTTTAAATGGGTAAAACAGAAGTCAGGATCCTGTTAAGCAGAAGGATAAGAAGATTTAATGCACCTTTCTTATCAGATCCTACTTTCCAGTCCACAGGATAACCCCAAATCTTCTGACAAAGCCAAGCTTTTCACAATGAAACTGATGGAGTTTCAAAGACCCTCCATTGATGAGTCTCTCCCATTTGCAATCAGCCTGCCCTCCAATTGGGTGTGCAACTTCTCTTCATTTGCAAGCCTGAAGGCATTTTGACTGTTACAGTACTTGGTAAATCTTTAAAAAACCAGCTGGGACTCCAGAAATGGAACACATTAATTCCTGACACATTTACACATGCAAAGGCTCCAAGTGTAAAACAGTCAAATACTTCTGACAATCCATCTCCCCTAAACCAAAGCCTTAACCAGATCACGTTTTATTATGATATAGAAGAGCATATTACTGGAGAAGAAGAGATGTTGTAACATGAAGCAAACTTGTTGCTTGAAAACTATGTAGTGACATTTATTTTGCCACTTCACGTAAGAAAAGTGAGAGGAACTATGAGGAAAAAACCCTTTCAGCATGAAAGAGGAGCTCTATCTCTACATGGGTGGGAATAAAAGCAGCTCTGTCCAAGATTTCTGTTTCACTTGGCTCTGAGGGTAGTGATATGAGGGAGTCCAGAGAGAAAAATAACAACTGACATGCTCTCTGTCTTGCTTGTCTGTATGTTATAAGTTTTCAGACATTTGATTACCTGTCCCTCAAACTCACAGTATTAGATGGAGGAAAACACAAAGACATTTATTATACTAGAACCAGTAGCAGTTTTCAAGGCATTGCAGAAGTAGCAAGAAGGCTGGAAGCAGGCAAAAGGTTGTGAGGGGACACAGCCTGGCTAGCTGACCCAAAGTGGTGAAAGGGATATCCCATAAAACATAACATCATGATCAGCAGTAGACCTGGGGTAGTGGGAGAAGAAAAGGAAAGGCAGGTTGGCTTTCAAAAGTGGCCGTCTCTCAGGGACTGGCTGGGTATCATTCTGCTTGTGGAAGGTGGTAAATGACCGCCTTTGCATCACTTGTTGGCTTTTTTCCCCCTTTTTCCTTCACTTAAACTGTCCTTATCTCAACTCATTAGTTTTATGAGTTTTGCTCTTCCTAGCCTTTCCCCTGTCCTGCTTGGGTAGGTGTGGGTGGGGTAGATGAGCAGGCAGTTGTGTTGTTGCTGGCTGGGGTCAACCCACCACATATTACCTTCTAAAAAAAATTGCCCTTGCTTCAAGAATGAGGTTCTGTCTTGGAAAATACATTCAAGCTCCTATAAAGACCTCACTGAAGCATTTATTCCAATATTTTCACTTCTATATCTCTCATTGCACAGAAGAGAAATACATTAACACTAATAATGGGACACAATTTTTAACTTGTAATTTGATTGCACTTCCTTTTTAAAATAAGTTCAGACCTATACCAATTATTATAAGATCAATTTCTTCCTGTAAACAGGGTTAAATAGCTGACTCCCATTTAAACCCATTAAAACAGTACCTCAAGGAGAATATGTCACCACAGTGGCAAGGCAGAAAATAGCACTGGCTACTGCCTAGTATTCTATAGACCCCAGCTTCATTAAATAATGAAGCAAAGAATCTCCTTTTTTACAGGAAATTACTTGTCCTCTTATAGGATTATTTTTATTATTAGAAGTGAACATAACATAGGCAATTCACATGTGTTCATATGGTCACACAGATCATTTCCTATTGATCAAATAAAACCATTTAAAAACATGATTTACTCTGTTTGGGGTTTCATTGTCATTATTCTTAGCATAAGTATCTATAATGATCTAGAATCTCACTGGTATTTGTTACACATAATTTTTGCATAACAGTAAATGTAAAATTTGTTTCAATTTGCTGTGAATTAAAGTGGAGGATTTGTAATAACTCAATATTCTTGCTTTTCCCCAAGATTTTCCTTCTTCTCTTTTAAAATTAGCAAAATTTATGCCCAAAAGCTACCTGTTCTTGAAAGTTCCCCAGCTTTGATCTATAAGAATTTTCCAGACTATGGACTGTAAAATGAGATAAAGATTACATTGCAAAAAAAATCTAGCAGAAAAAGCCCAGCTGTCCCAGACTAAACTGTTTTCCTGTGCTTCAGCCAGTTATTCTCATGTGGAAGAGTGAATGCATTGGATTTTCACCACTGTCTAATTTACTTAACAAAAACTCTCCAAGCCAATTCTCACTTATGATCTAGTTTTATAAATTCACTCCCTTTTTTTTTTTATTCCTGATTCCCATAAGGAGGTCAAGGGCTTTTTTGCAACACCTCTCACCTTTCCCACACTCATCAAGATAAACACAGAAGAGCACATTGCTTATGGCCTGCAAAATACATATTATCTCCCTTTTTATTGCTGCATGCCTTTTCACCGCTACCTGATGCTATTATTTATAGGGGAGTCCTCTGATAAAAACCCTGACATCACACAAGTTTCTTCATGCAAGAAAATAGCCAGCAAGCCATGATCAATGGGAATATGTAGATACTTAAATAAGTTAAGTTGCTCTTCAAAACTAAGTTGTAATCAAGCCAGTATTGAACATCCCTTTTTGCAATAGATGAAAAAAATCACTTCCCTGATTTAAAAAAAAAAAGTCTGAGTATATGAAAGACTGATTCATAATTAGGAAATATCAGAATTAGGAAAGAGGGTCACAAGTTTTTCCTTTCTTCCCAAAAATATTGGGTAATTTTAGTGAGTTTACTAATTTTTTTAATTTAAGTCTCTTCCTGCAGTGCATGTTTATGCAAACTAATAAATTGGAGCCTCTTTCCTTGAAACTTTAATGGGATTTATATCATATCAAGAGGGTTTTTGCTGATTGTCTTTTTTAATGCAAAATGAACAATGGATTGCTGAAAATATAATTAATATTGTTTTTAATTGTGCAATTCCACAACATGAAAAACCCATGACAAAGATTTCAGTAAGCTTTGTCTGTACTAGAAAGGCAGCTATGCTGCCTAGGAAATAACCCAAATGTAAATAAACCTGTCATGGTAATTTGACAAGGTTATATCATCAATTTCAATACATAAAGTAATACCATCTACTCCTCTAAAGATTCTTCATCTAAGTGCATCTTATTTTGACAGTCATAACGTTTACTTACTCCATTTTTCTAGTGCTTACTATTTGTACGACTCAGGGATAAGGACCGGAAAGGTCTAGGTAAAAATGAGCCCCGCTTTTAAGAGAATATTCATTTTCCCATAACGATGATTTATTTTTTAAGTTATCTTTGAAAATGCAGCCCAGACTTCCTTTCTGCTTTGGCCATTTCCATGTCAGCTTCCCACTGTTACATATCAGCATGCCCAGATACTGAAGCATTGGAGTGACTGACAGAAGCCACAATTCTGAAAAACATTGATTCAAGACAACAGGGAGCCACAAGGTAGGTCAAGATAGAAAGAAAAGTGTTGAAAAAGAGACTTGATAAATATTTAGATTTTCACTGTCTGTGATGCTTGAAAAGACAAATACTAATATTTTTGTTAGTAGCTAAATCTCTGCAAAGATACAACAAGTAGCTCAAAACCCCCTTTAAATCCATCTCCACTTTGCCATCAAAGACTTGGTGGGCTTTTTAAAAGTCTTTCTCAAGATTAGATAAGATTTAGTGCTCTGACAGTCTTATTAGAAACTCAGTGTTCATGGAATCAGGCAGAAATCCAGAATGAGAAAACAGAATTTAGTTTCTTAACTATTCTATCTTCATCTGACACAATTCACTCACTTCGGCATAAATAATTTTTGGCTTGAAATTAGAGGGATTTCCAACTTCTCTTCACCTTAACTGACTTGTTATCAAAGTTAATTGTGAATTTCTCATTATCTGTAGTATCTGTGTGTTTAACTCCATGCAAACCAAAAATATCTACTCTGCTTTCTAAAGCAGAAGTATTTATTTTTTAGAATGGTACTGTGAATAAAATACCCAATGCAAATCAAATTACTTCATTTTTTATATAAGTCATCATTTCTCTGAACATAAATAATTCTGGGCTGGCTCAGGTATTTTTTATTGAATTCTTTACTTTGATTTTAAAGTAAAGATCCTTCTTTCTAGTGAATCAAGAGGAATTTTGGTTGAGTCACTGTTTCCATTGCATCAAATAAAGCTTAGCTAGTACAAATGTATATTCCAAGACAATTTTAAAACATAATTGTAAGGACCTAAGATCTTGGCTTAAGGACAATAAAATCACAATGACAAACAGGAAAGACTGGTTAATAGCACTAATTAAACAGTAAAGAAAACAGTTACTAAAACTTTCTAAGCATAGGAATCATTACACGTGAGTATAAAACCATCTGGCAAAAAAAAGTGCATTGTAAAAACCAGCTTTAATCCATATAGACAGTTCAGTACAACACAGTGGTCATTTAGTTCCTTTCTACATTAATTTGACTCCTCTTATTGTAAATTTACACTTTAAAAAATCATTTCAGTTATCATCTTTTTTTGTCATATTCCGGTGAAGTGTTAGTAAAGTTGATGTATAAGAAATAATCAGGATTTTCTTGCTTCAGCCTTCTCTTCTTACCTAAAGATTTTTTTTAATCTTTATTCACATTCTGTACATGCCCAAAGTGCTTTGCTTTACTGCTCCAGCTACTTCACAGACAAAACTGACAAAACAGCCACTTAAGCGATTTATTTGACAACAAATTCTTATCTCTGCAGTCCATGAGAAGCCAAATCCTAGTCCTGAACATCCTTGAACTGAGAGGAAGTTTGTCTGCTACATTCTCACAGTATTATTGGAAGGAAAAAAGTGTTTCCTTTATTTAACCGAATTATTATTATTATTATCTTTACAAGTCTTCTATTCTAAAATTTTCCAGTGCTCAGTCACACAATCTTATTGCCTTAAAACATCCTACAGTATTTTATGTAGGACGTTTTAAGAAGTAAAACATGAAGAATGAAGTAATTAAGGCACACATTCTTTATCTCGATCAAGAACTCTCCTGCTCTCCCTTGATTCTTACCTAAACAGTCCATTATTCAGAAAAGGCTGGAATAATACAGTGGGAAATCCACATTCAGGCACCCAGTTCTGCCAGTTCAAGGCCAGAAACAGAAGATGTTCATACTGCTCAGGGAATCAGGATGTAGAGATGCCCATGCTGGCAGTGCAAGAGCTGATGTCTCACCTGGAAGTGGCCTGTGGTGATCAGTACAGTGTGATGCATCTGCTCTTCCAGTCTGAGGGAACTACATAGGTACGACTGAGTATGATACAAGCCCCTCTGCTCACATTGTTCCACCCTGTTCTGCTCACTCTGATCAAGACAGTGATGTACTGGAGCACTAGAAGAGTAAAAAGGCAGCCTACTTTGTGAAGTAAGCTTAGAAAAGAACTGGATTCATTTACCTCAGCATTCACTGAGACAAGAAGCTCCCCTCAAGCAGAGATTCAGGTTTATGTCTTTGTTTTCATTACGGCAGAGCAAGGACTTGAATCTCCCTCTTCCATTTCCCAGATAGGGACCTTTTCTCCCAGTTTACAAGTTATTATGTAATGGCTCACTAGCTATGCTTTTGTTCACAGAAACTTTCTCATCCAAACCTGTAAAAATCTGTGAAGCAGTTTTGATATAACAAGGGTTTAATCGTGGCTTTTTATATATATATTCATCCATACATAGACATTCATACAGTCATTCCTACAGGCTAGGTAAAACATGGTATGGCAAAAATATCAACATAAATCTCACCAACCAACCCCTGGAAGTGTGAAAATTCATCATAATCTGAAACATTCAGCACTGGCAAGACGAATCCTCTGCAGAGACCACTGGAAAAACCCCTGCTCAATTGTTGCTTATGGTTTACACAACCATGGAGCAAAGCCAGGAAAAAAGGCAATTTTACATTGTGATGAAAACTATTTTCCAGATGAAAGGTGACAAAGAAATGCAAGAACACAGTCAAAGAACTAAACACAATTTTTGGGTAAGCAAATTTTTTCCTATGTTAAATATCTATTAGTACAGTAATTGTACTGGTCTTATAATAAGTAAATTAATTTTAAATAAAAATATTCTCATGTATTTGTCCTTTACTAGTTTTAAACACAAAGTTTTACATGACGTATATTTGCCTCTTGAAATATGTCGACTGTATATAGAATATATTTGGATGTACTTCAATATTTAAGCTATCAAACCCTTTCCACAATAAAAATATTAAAAACAAGAAAATACATTATTTCATAGTGAGGGAGCATTTAAATTACAAAAAATTGTTTCAATCAAGCATTTGTATAATGTTTTTATCACCTTTGTTTCAAGAAACACTTTCAATAAATGAGCTGTCATTAACAGCTGAGGTCAGACTTCCAACTCTGCTGATGCAACAAAACACTTAATTGTGAGGTTTCAATTAACAGTAGGGATGGCTTGGCACTGGAGGTGTGCAGGTTCAGGAACAGGCACCAAGTAAGACAAAGGAGACCTACTACAGAAATAGGCAGTGGCAGGCAGCTGCCTGTGGGGATGCTGAGAGCACTTTTGGGAACATGGATATTAATGTGCTTGTTATAAAAGCAGAGAAACTAAAGCCTAGCAAAAGTTGGCCAGATTTCCTCTCCTCCCTCTTCCTACTTACACACACACCCAGCAGGGGACAGAAAACAGTATCTCATCGTCAGCATCTACAGACAGACTGCAATGCAATTTTTCTTTCTGGCACTTGGAATATATCTCAGATAACTCACTAACCACCACAGTCTTAACATGTCTAATTAAGTGAAAAACTAATATGACAACATAGGAGAGTATTTTTTTCCATAAGCCTAGACAATTTTCCAAGTTTAAAATTTCTAAACTGAAACTTAGTATTTTAAAAATTATTCAAGCTTTTTATACTTGTAACTCAGTGATATATATTCTATTTCCTCCTCAAATACATTCCTTGATTCTACATTTTGCCCCAGATATATAAGAAAAATAAGCAGTTGTAGAAAACAAGATCAAAAGCCATGGAAGGGGGAAAGGATGCGGGTGGGAGTTAAGAAGTGGTTACATTATTTTCAGTTTTGTTTATCTCATTAGACGACAGTGTGAGAACATATCACGATTTCCCTGAGGTAAAATATGCTGCAGAAATGGGTATTACGCATCTTTCAGGGGTTTCTGGAGACTGGCTACATTACTTACAAGAAATTCTGGCTCAGACTTTTAGCAGTTGTAATAACATTCTTGATCCTCCTGTAAACACCAGAGGTTAAATATCTCAATTCTCAATATTAAAATTAATCTTATTACATCATTATCTAGCTCAGAGGATAATCAGTCTTGTGATGTAATTCTGCAATAGAAGGCTACATCCTCATATTTGCTATGTTATGTTTAAATACAATGTAATTCAATCATATGTATTTATTTCAGAAAATCTGTTTAGTTGACATAAATGCTAAAACATACTAAGACAGCTCTAAGAATCTACTTCAACATAAACAAATATTAAAAACAGTATACAATGAATTTATTTCCTGACCTCTTCGGTTGAGATGATGACGTTCTAAAGACACATAGCTCTTTTAAATGGAATAAATGTCGTATTAATCTTTTGTGCTACACTCAGCCTTCTGTCCTTTGAGTCATGTGCATGACTGAGCCATCAGAATCCATGCCCTTCCTTCCAACACAAACCATTCTATGATTCTGTGATTAATTCAGGTATCTCGTCAACTCCTACTGCAATATATGGGACATAAAGCTTCCCTTTAACTGAGCTATAAATTGCTTACCTCCTCTTTAATATAAGCTTTATTGCAGACTGAGTGTGAAATAAGAAAATAGGCACTTCCTTACACATCACAAATACAACTTAAAATTGTTTCATGCTCTCAGTAGCTTAAAAGTGTTACCCCACGTGTAGCAAGCAGGAATGTAGCAATATTGTTTCATACATTGTTTTGGTCAGCGACAGTCGCTGCCTGGATGCTACATATGTCCAAGATGAAAAGAGAAGTATTAGAGTATGATTAGAACCTGTTAAAAAAGAGGAAATTGATTAATATTGGTAATTTGCTGATAAACCCAAATCAAGTAAGGAAATCAGGCAAACTGTCAGTTTGTGAAAGTAAGCACAATTCCACCCACAGATGTGGTTTTGGCTAGGCAGGGAAAAATATTCCACTGCAAAAACTTTTAGCAGAATGCATAGAGAAATAAGGAAGACTGTTCATGTGTCATGCTCTGTTATTAAACACTGCCAACTATGTGTTCAAGACTGTGAATCAGAACTCTCTTAATCCCTTCTTCTTACCGAAATGTAACACACAGAATTAGCAGGGACATAACCAGTTTGGGTATCAGTTCTCTCTCCTTGCCATTAGGTTATATTTTCACCAGAAACGCTAGAAATTTACATTATTTAACGAAGTGGAGATTCCAGTGGAAACTGTCAGTTGCAGGAGCTCCAGAATTAATGCAAGACTGTCAACTAAAAGCTGAGATTTTTTTAATTTGGGAGGGAGTGGTTTTTTTATACTCATTTTTAGAGAATATTTTGAGCAAGAAATAACACTGCAGATATCAAAAGTTTGAAGACAGCTGCCTGCCAAACAAAAAAAATGGTTTTTTGGCATTGAATTGTTTATTTACAAAGAACACATTGCAACAATTCATAAAAACTGTGAGATAGGATTGGCTTGAGGGGACTGTGTGATTTTGGTTTGTTTGTATGATAGCACAGGCCTGGTGGACCCAGAGAAACATATCAAAGGATACATACAGCAAATTTTCTTTTGAAATTCCTTCTCTTTGGGTTAGAAACTATTTTTATAAATATGGTATAGTGTTTCATACAGCTTCCAGTATAAAATAATCTTCTTCTCTGAAGATTAAGGTGACTGATGAGAAATGTTGAGGTGCTTGACCTGCAACTTTTGTTGTCAAAATTCTGCAAGATTTAGCATAAGATTCAGGTGGACTTTTTGTCTGCAGTTGGTATTTCATCAGATTGTATTTTTTTTGTCCAGGTAGACCAAGACATAATTGTTACTACTAAGATGAAACAGAGCAAATAATACTAGAAAAGAACATCCAGGCAAGGAAGCAATAATAATATGTTTGGTCTAGCTTCTTCTTTTCATCAGAGCAAGTACTGACCCCTTTTGGCACCAAAAAGCTAGTCTAAACAGCTCTGTTTCACTCCTGAAGGAGCACTAAAGAATAAACCTGTACTATCCTGATGAAAATCTCATTATACAAAGCTAACTACTAATGAGTCAGGTCAAACAAAACCAGAATAGGCTAAAAGAAAGCCTTGAAATTAATGGTTTCACTGGAAATTAGTTTCCCTATATCACATGATATACAAAGTTATGAAGGTCAAACTACTTACAAAAAAATACAACAAAGATTTGTTACCTACTTTTTTACAACTATCTCATCTGTAGTATAAGAATTATCCCAGCTGATGACTTGCCTTTACCCAGCTGATGAAGAATAGCTTCTGATGATAAAGTAGTTTTTTCACAAGCTAAAACCACAAAATAGGCTCCCTTCCTCTAAAATACCTGACACCACTGTTGCTTCCCAGTTGCTCCTCCCTAAAATACTGTAGGGAAAGTGCTTGGCCCATCACCAACACATCAGATGCATGTGTCAGAAAATGCCTGCAGAAGACTTCATTTGTACTTCCTCACTCCAGAGCAAACCCAGGAACAAGTCCTTCCCAACACATGACTGATAGTGGTAGCCAATCTGGCCCTTCCAAGAGTGCTCATATTCCAGAGCCATTCCTGATTATTTCACTTTTCCCTTTCACCACTGAGAGCTACATAAATATTTCCTAGTTTGGAAACTTTCTTTTTTCGACAGCACTTTTGATTAAAAAAGAATTTGACTTTTGACCAAAAAAAGTGCCTTATACTTCCACAATTTTTGAAAAAATTTTGCGGAAAAGTAATTTTAATTGATTAATGTCATTAACACAATTATTAACTACTATTTATTTATTCAATCATCACATTTCTAATATGTTCTCCATGTCCTCAGATATACCATTCTACAGCATTTCTTCAGCCTATATACAGGTCTTATGTTCCATCTATTTTCTCTTTGCATGGTTCCGTGATAACAATTCTCATGCAGTCTTTTTTTATTATCAATGCTATTTCTTACCCAGAAGTGGAAGAAGATTCAATGCAATTAATGACAATATGAAAAAATTAATTATCATCAAACCATATCTCAGTAGAAAAAACTGAATTCAGATTTTGGAAGGATGCTAAAGTATGTTGCTTCATCTATTCAAACTACAGGGCTAGTAAAACCATGATACAAAAACAGGCAAAAGAGGGAAGTATTTCAGGTTATCACTCTTCAGGTTACCGTGAATTTTACTATATTTTAATGATCAATTTTATCTAGGAATGCCCAGGTCTTAAAACTTAGGTGCCTATACTATCTAAATATTAACTCTGTGCCACAGACTCCCAGCGAGTGATTTGCTAATTTTTCAAGATCACTGCAACATCCTTGTGAATCAATGATACTCCATTACCGACTCAGGTATGTTCTTTAAATAATTTTACAACATCTGCAGAGCACAAGAAACTGACTCCTATTGAAAATCATTGGGAATTACGTTCATAGCATAGATTTTCAAAACTACTCATTGCCAGACTAACTCTGTTATACAGTCAGAGCCACAAATATATGGACTTTGGGCTATAATTTAACCAACATTTAATGCTCTTTAACATGCATAGTCCTATTTTAAAATTAAATTAATTTTTTTTTGTCAGGATACATGGTGCCCGACAGTTAAACTGAAAAGTGTGTTGTAAATAAAGCAATATATGAAATACAGGATTTAAAATTTAATTAGAAATACTTTGGACTTCTAGAATAAACAAGTTTGAATCAGTTTTACTTATCTAGAGGGAAAAAAACAAGGCTTTATTAATGCATGTTTTTACAATTAATTTAAAAGCCATAGGGTAGGAAAATTCAATATTCAGACATATTCAAACAAGCCTTAAACTCAAAAAAAAAAAGTGCTGTGGAAAATTCCAAAACTCTCTGCAGCTAAGCACGTATTTTCACTAGACATATTGTGGCAATATCTATAGAAACGTACAAAGAGTGGAGTTAACAAAGACTTTCTTCGTTGTTACCAGTGCAGAGAGGTTTTGATAAAATGTATGTAAATTTGGAGCAGATGACCAGTTGCCACAAATTTTTCCTAAAGCCCGTGGAAAACTGAGATAAAATTACAGTTTATGTATTGTTCTAGACAGAACTAGTTTCAGGATTTAAACCTGAGTTGAAAGCAAAGTTTCTGCTTGTATAATTCAACAGCTCAGACACATGTTAATGTTAAGCAGATCTCTACACACAAGTGTCTCCAGTCTACATTCATTGAAGCACTCTATGAAATCCACTTTCAGGCTCTTTTGACTTATCAAACCTTAGATTGCAAAAGAATGGGGAGGGGGGTGTGTAACATATGTGTACTAGGTTTCCGGAGCAGACAGTTTTCGTGACAAGCATTCCCTAGCTATATGCCCCAAACTGCATGTTCCCTTTCCACCTAAACTGTGACGTGTTGAAACAGTATTTTTCAGTTGCAGATGAAGGACTTCAATCTTTACTGAAAAGATGTCTCTTGGTTCAATTAATACAGACAGTACAATCATAATAAAATAGTTTGCAGTCTAAATGTTCTACAGTTTTCAGCGAGGACTATATTTGGGTTCTTCCCCTCTCTGTAATAATACTACATCACAGAAACTGTTGGACATGTTAAAGCTGCTACGGCACATTTAGTACATTTTCTAATCATGAATATAGAAACTATACAATTCTTCATAGGCAAGGTGTCTTTTTTTTCTTGATTCAAAACCAAACAACACTGTTTGGTTACTGCAATAGGACACCACTCACATACGTAAGAGTAGCAAAAAAAAAAGTCAGGAATTTTGTACATCCACTAGTTCTTTTCCTTCTGGCTGATATATATGTAAAAATATCTAAAAAAATAAGGAAAGGAAAAAGTGATTGGGATCTAATTTGTCAGCTGAGTTTATGTGTTGTATCCCAAACATTTCCAATGCACTGTAAATGTTATATTAACTTATTCTGCACATGTTTGCAATGTCCCCTTCTCTAATATCATATGTAGAAGAAACCAGAGCATTTTCAAAGATAGAGGAGACTTTTGGTGATCAATATTATGGCTCGTGTTGCTCTGTTAAAGTTTTCCGCTTTTTCAATGGACAAAGTTGTTAATAACATTTCCTGACCCTGTAGGTAAACTCTGCAGTAGCAGATTCATATCTACACTGAAATTGCACTCATAGCTTCCAGCTAGAGAATACAACATTAAATACTGTGCTGCAATACTGAGGGTGCTGTGAAAATTGGGCTCCTTCTGCAAGGAAGGATTAAGTTCTGCAGTAAAATTTCAGAAGCTGTCATAAAGATGAATATTTTTAAAATCTAATTTATTTTGTCTTAATCTTCTAGGATTCCAATTTTAAGACATGAGTGAATAAATACAAACAAATGATGACTCATCTTTAATTGTATTGCAGCTTACCCACCTGGCATGTTTCATAGACATGGCTCTGATGGCTGAGATCAGCACATATTAAATGCCTAGTACAGAATGAGAATAATTTTCCTCCAAAGATATGTCTTATAATTTACAGGAGAATGAAAATGGTTACAAGCTATGAAAAGCCTATTTAAGGAGAAAATATTTTTGAGAAATAATCTGTTTAAAGCCAAGCTACCAATCAATTGCTTCCAGAGGAGACCAATAGGGAGCTACATTGAAAGCTACTACTTGGAAAAAGCCTGCTGAGCTGCACTGCAAGAATTACTCAGATGTACTGACATTGCACATACCCTGGAAAAGAAATACCTAATTCTGAGAAGATCCGGCAGTAAAGAGTCTCCTATGGGGCTAAAAAGCTAAAACACAGCTAGAGCTGACTACAAAGAAAACAGTAACATCTTTAAAGCTGCAGTCAGGAACAGATATTGTTCTATGACACCAGTTTATGCTTGTTCACTTCTTTGTATCTTATACACCTGTGAAACTCACTCTATATCAGTTTCACAGTATGTAACTGAAACAAGAAGACCTCATGGGTGAACTAGACAAACAATCCACTCTCTGTCAATAGTATATTACTGCTGCATGCAAATGTATCTGCACATAGACCAGCATGAAAAGATCCCAGTAAGAAAGTTATATCCGCACTTCTCTTGAGAAATTCTTTTGTATCTAAATATGTGTCGCTGAGTAATTTATGAACAAGAATTTCCTTGCCATAGTACATCTATATTTCACCTTAACCCTATTTGAACCACTGTGGTTTTTTCTAAAGGATTTTTCTTCCTCCTTGTCATTAACTTTCAAATATTTATTGGTTATTTTCATTCTTCCCAGAACTATTGTGGGAAGGCCATACAATTTGCCTTCAAAGTATGCAAGGTCAGGAAATGTCAGCTGCATCATGATGTCCTGGAGCTATGCCAGCATTGTTTGGAACTCGTCAGATTTCTAGGCAGAAGGTCTCATTATTGATCCACTTTTTAATAGTTTAATCAATTACTCAGCACGATATAAAAATATTCTTCCGATATTACTAAATTTCTACATTTAAATACGCTTTTTTTAGGTGTTTAGGGGCTTGGGGGATGGAATGTGTAGATATAACTCTTATTTGATATGTAATATTAATGGACTTTTTCCTGGTTTATAATGGATGTCTCTCATGCATTTTAATAAACTTTTAATGGCTATAAAGGAACAGCTAAACCGCTTGCAGCAAAAACAACCCACATGGCACATCAAGTGAGATTTGTGGTTCTTTTCACCTCTGTTTCCAGATTGCTGCTACACTAAATGTTGTGAGTGATGAGTGAATTGTGGAGAACATCAGCTACAAACCTTTCTACATGCGAGCTTCTCAGAAATACTTACTCAAAAATAGTTTTTTCCAAAACACCAGTCCCTAAATAATTCATCTTTGAATATTCTTGGTCCATGACAGAAGTGCCACATCTGGTTTAACATGACGCATTTTGAAAACAGTTTGAGATAAACGATTGTGGCAATTCTATAGTTCATAAGCACTGTTATTCTAGGATAATTATCCAAATCCTTTTCACAGAATCGTTAAGGCTAGAAGAGACCTGCAAGATCATCTAGTCCATCCATCAACCCAGCATCACCATAATCACCCCCAAATCATATCCTCAATTGCCACATCCAGACGAATTTGAACAGTTCCAGAGACAGTGATTCCACCACCTCCTTGGACAACTTACTCCAGCACCAAAACATTCTTTCAGTGAACAATTTTTTTTCTGATATCTAACCTGAACCTCCTCTGATGCAACTTAAGGCCATTTCCTCTCATCCTTTCTCTTGAGACATGGCGGAAGAGACCAACCCCACTTTGCTACATCTTCCTTAAGGCAGTTGTAGAGAGCAGTGATGTCTCCCAGACCTTCCTCTTCTGCAAGCTAAACAAGCCCAGCTCCCTCAACCGGTCCTTAGAGGAAATGTTTTCTAGATCCTTCACCAGCTCCGTTGCCCATGACTAGACACACTCCAGGACCTCAATGTCTTTCCTGTAGTGAGGGTCCCAAAACTGGACACAGGATTCAAGGTGCAGCCTCACCACTGCCAAGTACAGTTCTAGTGCCCTAGTTCTACTGGCCACACTATTCCTGATCCAAGCCAGGATGCCCCTGGGTTTCTTGGCCACCTCGGCACAGCTGGCTCAGATGTTGCTGACCAACCCCCCAGGTACTTTTCCATTTGGCCACTTTCCAGCCACTCTGCCCCCAGCCTGTAGTACTGCATGGTGTTATTGTGACCCAAGGCCATGACCTGGCACTTCACCTTGTTGAACTTTTGCAGTTGTCCTCAGCCCATCAATCCAGGCTTTCCAGATCTCTCTGTAGAGCCTTCTGGCCCTCCAGCAAATCAACAGTCCTGCCCTGCTTAGTGCTGTCTGCAAGCAGACTAAGGGGTACAGTTGATCCCCTCATCCAAGTCATCAACAAAGATGTTAAACAGGACAAACCCCAATAATGAGTCCTGGGAAACCCCAAAAGTGATTGGCAGCCAAATGGATTTAGTTCCATTCACCCCCACTCTCTGGACCCTGAGAGTTTTTCACCAAGTGAGCAGTGCACCCATCCAAGCCATGAGCCATCAGTTTCTCCAGGAGAATGCTGTGGGAGACAGTGTCAAATGCATTACTGAAGACAATAGATAGGTGTCACATGGAGCCTTTCCCTCATCTACTAAGCAGCTCACTTGGTAGGTCAAGCAGGACCTGCCTTTCATAAGCCCATGTTGGGTAGGTCTGATCCCCTGGTTGTCCCACACATGCCATGTATAACTTCAATTCAAGTTATGCATGGAACAGAACAGTAAAAGAGCTGGAGACCGCTGAGTGAGAAAAACAGAGCAAACATCACAGTAGCTACTCACTCAACAAACCCAGTCAAACTACAGAAGGAAAGCACATATAAGACAAAATTGAGAAGTATCAAATCCAGTTCATGAGTAAATAGAAAAACTCTGGAAAACAATATATACGTAGAGGAATACTGACATAAACAGTACCACAATATAAGAAGGGAAATGCACAATCTACATATATATGATATTTTGTTGGTTAGAACACTGACCAAGAAAGTCGAGATTTGCACCTTACTTCTCACATTCACATTCAGGATATCTTAGCCACCACGCTAATTGACTGAAACACCTGGGTAAGTGGTGCTTGTTTTTCAGTTTCTTCCCAAGATCTTACAGGTCTACGTATAAACATTTCATTTCAGTTATACTGTGCAGAAGCCCTGAAGTCTCCCACCCCACAAGAGAGTGAGCAGCCTGTGGGCACAGATCTCCTCTCAGCCTCTACATCAGTGCATAAATTTCAAGGCTGAGGACTCATTTACTCCAGTGGAAAGCAATAGCACTTGTGGGTAACTTGCAAACTTTAATTCTCCTTTTGGCACAGAAACAAGTCTGGTTTTCTGTACTTGAAATTCATCACACAGAAGAAACCAGTGCCTTTACATGCCCTTCATTGTCCAGCTTCCTTTTTTCCCAGTTTTCTGTGAAGTTGCTATCATTGCTCAAACTGAATATTCATGTGCATATGAGTCACAGTTCTGTTTTGTTTCTGTAACTGATTTCTTCACATTTTCATTATTTGACATGTTAAATCCAGAAACATCGAGCTGCTGTCCCAAAGTTACATTTCTTTTCTTTAAACAAAACTTCCTAGATTAACAGAAAAAGATTCCTTTTTTGAGACCTTCTAGCCCCCTTGATCTCTGAGGAGCAGCTGGAATGCTATGGGGTTTATTTTCTGCTAAATTTCAATACCTTTAATGCAACAGTGGTTTTCTCTGTGCACTGCTTCTGAGTATCATTGGAAAGAGAATCACTCCAGCTCGGCAGCCAAAGAAAGGGCTTAGGCTGTCCTCCAGTCATGGAGGATGGAAGTCTGTAGAGAACAAGAAGTTTTTTCTGGTGAGGTGGGGAAGGTGCTGGTGAGCAGACCTTGATCCTTAGGGGAACCTGAAGCACTGGGACACTGCTGTGGGAGTGCTGCTTAACCTTCACTGCCTTCCACTCCTAAGTCTTCCCTGAAAGTGAAGTGGTTTGAATACAGATCAGGGTTTCAAGAAACCACCCTCAGTCAGAAGGGGAACCCTTAAGATTTGGGCCTTTTACAAGACTAGTTAAAGACAGTACAGTTCAAATGGGTCAATGTTGGGGGTTTCTTTTAGATAAAGTCATGACTTGGGAAGGTTTTTAATACTGTTTTGATTATAGGGAATGTGAAAATCTCTTTTTGTTTAACTCAAACACACCTCGTCAAGCAGTCAGTCTTTTCAACTCTAGCACTAATCTAAAAATACTTCCGCAGTCTTTTTATTGCTGTAACCACAAAGCCTTCTGAGCTGTGAGGCACTGCACATAGCCTAGGAACTCCGTAATAACCAGTATAAAGCAGAGTATAAACAATGCAAAAGCAACATAAGTTGTATAAATCAAATGCATAAACAGTTCAAAGCACAGTACCAGAAGATGACAGCAAATGAACAGTTATTTGTAAATCTAATGAAAGATTGGAAAGCAACATTCGTAAAATCTGGAACAGCAGAAACAATTCCACTTGGACTAGACTGACACCATGTAATGCATTTCTGCAGGTGTATGCCTCTATAAATGATCAGCTGATGTGCACTGGGCAGCTGAATATTTGTAACACAAGGTTTGCACTCCCTGCCCATTTGTGCACAAAGGTTTGATCTGTATTACAAGTACCATGGCTTTTGAGAGCACTTCTCTGAAGCTGCCCAGGCTGGACTCTTGCAGCACGCAAAGCATGGAAGAGTATTTTAATTGAAATCTTTGGGCAAGAGCTCAGATCCAAGTCGTAGTGGCATAGCCAGTGTACCCTGCTCACGAAATGTACTGCTACTTTGAAAATAGGAGGGGCAAGTAGTTTCTTTTGAAGGGAAGAGAGTGCTATGGAAACCAGTTTGGAAATGTTTGTCAGGAAAAAATTCTAGCAGAAAGAAAAGCTGTTTGATTTTTAAAAGAAAGGTTTGAAACAGCTCAGGACATATTTGAGGCACAGAGCAGATTCAAAACTCCCAGGTCTCTGGGTGTGGGAGACACACAGTTCAGCTTGCTGAAAGGATGGAACACCACGTCTTATCTCTGAGTGAATGGTCTCTCAGCAGCTCTTCAGTTATAGGCCCTATGTGGTTTTGGTTGGGAGACATAAATAAGTTTGCATCCTTTGAAGATCCAAAAGAGCAACTGAAAAGGATGGTAGCGCTGGGCTGGGAACAATGGTCTAGCATAGGTACCTTGTATGGCCTAGCAAAGTTAAACCTGCTGCCTAAAATTGAAGGGGCTTTTAATATGAGAGAACTGTTGCAAGCAGGGAAGTAAAACATATTGTTCCCTTCTGGTGAGAAGGTAGAATTGGTGGTTTATATGAGCCAAATGCTGAGCAGGTAATCTGTAGGAAAGCTCTGATAGAAGCCTTGTGAAACTTTCTGCTGTTGTTTGGGGTTTTTTTTGGGGGGGGGAGGGGGTTGTTATATCTATTTATAGGAGTTCTTTTTGTAGAGGGGTAGAAGACAACCGGAGCAGTAAATAGTTAAGTTAAGTAATAGTTAAGTAAAAAGTTAAGTAGGGGCACATGGGAAACTGCAGCAGGGCTTATGGAGCAGTACCACTTCTGTAGAACACAGCCAACTTCAAGGCCATAGCGTAAATTAACTCCTCGAAAAAGTGGCAGAGGAAACTGGAAATAAGGCTCCTCCCAGTAGCAGGTATGTTCGAATGGGGCTGAGCTCTGGTTTCATTGGTCTGGTCAGAGAGCACAGGCATGTCTCCAGCCCAGCAAATGCCTGGCAGAGAGGTGTGGCATAATAGAAGTCAAGAATGAGCATGGAGGACATGTGCCATAGTGCAGATCCTGAGCAAGAAAGAGCAGGAAAGAGTGTGAAGGAAGTAGCAGTCGCTGGCCTCTACTGTGGCCTCATCATGTTGCACTAAAAGCCTATATCCAAACACTGAGATGATCCAGTGCCAGAAACATCCTGTCAGACAGCAGGTTGGCTCTCACTCACCTCTGCTAATAGCACCTTATCCCTCCCTCCCACCTATCCACCATGAGCCAAGCCAAATGGCAAAGTAAACAAAGCAGCTGTCAGACTTATTGTCTGTTTAGGAACTTGGAAAGCTTTATTGTGCCTTACCTAAGCTGAACATTTTTTCTTGCCTCAACAGCACAAGATCAGATACTCTGTTACCAAGTCCCACATACGCTACTCATAAATACAGGTGGCCTAATAAAATCAGGATAAAAAACTCAGACTTGCTTTTCTCCTCATCTCTGATTTGATTCTCTCTGACAATAGTTTCTAATTTGTAGCTACAAATATTATTCAAAAGAGATAAATAGGGAAGTCCAGCAGCTCTAACCTGACAAATCCTTTTAAAGTAATTTAATTGGTGCACTTTCACGTGCTTTTATCACTCTGACCAGATACAAGTGGATTTTTCTTTTTATTACTTGAAAGCTGTTGGTGACAGGTATTTATTGCTGCAATCATCCACTCTTAACATTTAGACTGTAAAAATTGACCCTAGTCTGTCAACCATTAAGACCCAATAATTATGTCTGAAGTTGTGAAAGTGAAGTGTGACAGCCATTTCATACCTAGTGCTTTAACAGGTCTTATAACCTTATGAATTACTTTTATTCTTTATTTTCCATGCACCAGTCAAAAAGATGAGTGTTTTTAGGCAGAATTGTCAAGTTTGTACACTATCAAAGAGTGAAATTTCATAACAGTATCATTGTGAAAGAGTATTATCATGTATCAGGCAGGTGTTTTGTTGCCAATTCACAAAAAGGACTTGTTTTTTCATCTGTAAATATACCTATAACCAGGATTTTTTTAACTAGAGAGAGTGACAATGCAAAACAAGGTCTTTGCTACCACTACTGAGCAAGAATTAACAAACTTTGTATGAATGCCAAAGGTGATATACTAATGGAAATATTTTTGTGAATTGTAAGAATCTATTAATCACGTAATTTTGATCACGAGAGCAATTATAAATACCTCACATAACGTTTCTGTAATATAAGGCTCACATGTCAAGCACAGTTCACAAGGCCTTTTAGAGGCAGCTTATTTATTAAGCTGTAAAATCTCTTTGGAACTGCTTATAACTTGTCAATGCTTGTTCATGTTCTACTGGTAGCACTCTTGTGGTACGTATTTCACTTTTTTTTTTTGTCTCTGTGCAGTAGAAAAAAATAAGGAGATAGTGCCTCAGTCATTCATTTGCTACATTGGCTTGGGCCTGACAATGGAGCACTCCTTCAGGTAAAACTCCTGGCAGACACCTCCCAAGAACTGCAGCAAGATAGGCCAGGCAATTATTAACAGCTATTATATAGCATGCAGCTATATCATTAAAATCCCTTTCCCCAGTTAAATGGTTAAAAACTCATCAGTATAGAAGAATGAAAATAATTCGAGTGTTAACAATGTGCCGCAAATCATTATGCAAAACCCAGACACACTTTCAGCTTGTTTCATTTTAAATTATTTTGGACTAATACAGTTTATTTACAATGACTGATTCACAATGGGAGTTTTGCTAAGCATTTGAAATTCACTTTATTTTTAATGGATGAAATTATTTTCATAACTTGACCTGTTCTATAAAGTTCTGTACTGACCTAGTCATACATCTACATCTTGTTTACATTTCAAAATTTTAACGGCACAGAATGACAGCAATATTATATGTGTGTAAATTTGGACTGCCTGTTTATGTGTATGGCACCTCACCATAAATCTGAAAGTCTTCTTAGAGACTACTTCTGTTAGCAGAAAAAAACATGCCCAGCACTTCAGCAACAAGGAACTGATGTCTGAAAAACAACTGGTCAAAAATCTAGATAGGATGTCCATAATTTAGAACTCAGGAATGGCAAAAAAAAAAAAAAAAAGCTTTTTTTCTTACTAATTCTACAGGAAAAGTCTTCGAACTTGAATGTCCTACATTTTAGTAGAGAATCTGCCCCTTTAAATTAGGGAGGCATCATCCTCACAGAGTCATACATATTTGCCAGGAAATAAAATTGTCATATTACTAAATTAGTCTAGCCACCGATACCAGATATTATCCTCTGAAGACTATGCACAAAGCAGGAAAATTGCACTGAATTTATCTTTTCATCCACTCATATATTTTCTCATTTATTCAGAAGACCATTCACTGAAGGTCAAAGTCTCTATACTACTTAAATGTTATTTAACTATTAGTGCAGGTTCCAAAACAAACTTAAGAATTCCATAGAAGACAGCCAAATAAAACCAGTTAAATATGAGGTCTGAGAACTTACATTTTATATTTTTAATGTAAAAAATAAGAATAAATATTTTGACAAAGTCTTCCCGGCAATGATTTTGAGGTTTAATCAGACACAGAGAAAACAAAAATAGAACCATTAAAAGTTTTGAAAGGTTGCAGTACCTTTATAAACAGCATTATGATAAGAAGTGTCAATAGGCAAAGAGAAGTAGCACCGGGTATTGGCAAGGAGTAAGTGCTAAGAACAAAGCCATTAAGATAAGGCTGAATTAATTAATTTGTCAAACCTTACTCAGAAAGGTTGAAAGAAGTTCAACATGTTCAAGAGTAATTGCAGGAATCACAGGCACATGACAGAGTACTTAAAGCTGAAGTCAACCTGTTTTATATATAGGTATATGTATATAGTCTATTCCCTCATCTTATTTAAGACTCTATAGCTATTCCAATTACTGAGTGATACTCCCTAGAATACTGTATTGTCTGGTTTCATGAAACTAATTTTTTTTAAAACTTGCATAGGTTAGTTCCTAAGGCAGGAGTTACCTTTTCTCTCAGAGCTTGACACAGTAGATACCTACTCAATGCTAACATCCCTGGCTGATACAGCAACACCAAGAATATAAAAAGACCATTTTTTCATTGCAATTCACGGGTGAGCATGCACTTTAGAAACAGAAGAACATAGAATACTATCTAAAACCTTTAGGGTATTTTTCAGTCTGTGCTGTCAAAGGTGCTCCATTTTGTGCAAAACACTTCAGTATTCATTAAAGCAAAGCCCAGCACCTACATCTCTTGGATGAATATGATCTCTATGAGGCTATAACTGTGCAAGGAAACAGTATGCTGGTGTTTGAAGAACTACTTAATTTCTATTTTCATTTAACAGCAAAATTTCAGAAATCCTTTTTCTACAGTAAAAACTGATTCACATACCTGGCACATACCTGGAAAACCACCTTCCCCATTAAAGCATTTATCAGTACACTTCAGAAAGCTCCAGTTTCTCTCAAATACAATTCTGTACTTGTGGTCCCATTTCCTTTCTTTAAAAATCATTTTTCAGCAACTTATTGACATCACGGGGTGGTCCGTGAAAAGCAGATTGGAAGAATCTGGATGATATCTATTTCTTAACACTGGTTTCCATAAAACAGTATAAAACAGACACAGAGGTTAGTGAAACACACAATAGAAAATCAGGATAAATTCCAAAGGTTTACACACAGAAAGAAACATATCTTTTTCTTGAGAAAAACCACTAACACTTATATCTGTTATTCAACATTCTAATACCATGCAGGAACAAGCATCTGACCTAACAATGGTCTTAGATGGTCATTTTACACTGAAAGAAAAGGTGAATTAGTATGATGATTTTCAAGTCTACTACTACTCATCCTCAAATGAGTAGTACCTTCTTCCTGAGTAAAAAATTATATAAATAAACAAATAAATTAGTTTTAGGAAGGTTTTCAATAAAATAATTCATCACTATCCAGTATGCCAGTCTCAGATCTTTCTGTAAGTTTTGTCTTGGAAGATTTGGGGATAAATTAATTGCAAGTAAATTCCCTCCAGTCAAGCAGAAGTTACTTATGTGTAAATCATTCTCTTCTCACTGAAGGAGAGACTCAGCTGTTCCAGCACACTTCTGTCTCCCCCAGGTCAGAATAGATAGAGTCCTCATTTTGGGGCAGATAAAAAAGGCTTAGCAAGCCAAAAAAATTATTAAGCAAGGCAGGAGCCCATCAACAGTTTATGGTCTGGCATTTTTACCTACATACCTTTGCAAATTATGTGTTCCACAAAGAAAACAACCTCCAAAAGCAAACTGAGTCAGCAGCAATGCTCATCAAAGCAAGTACCAGCAACACAGCAAAATCCAGAGTACCCCTCTACCTCTGACCCATTCTAGTTTATTTGCTTATTTCCTACAACTTTCACATTTTACTATCACTTATTCCAAAAGCCAGGAATTTGTAATAGCCCACAGCTATCTATGGAAGAGATAAGCACACAGAGATTTTTCTTGGGTTAAAAACCATCTTTAAACAATTTTACTTTTCTAAGGAATTGTTCTGTTCTAAATGGGTATCCTATGTATATGAATATTGATTAATTTTGACATACTGCCTTGATACCAAGTTCCAACAACAATATGAAAAGTTCCTACAGATGGTGCAGGCCTAACTTGGAGGAAACGATAAATCCAGAATTCTATTTCCTGACTGTGCGAGGATGGGAGAAGAATATTTGCAAAACACCTGTGAACTTGTGAGAAAGCTGCATATGGGCACATTTTATTGTGGACTTGAGTTTAGCTAAGTTCACAGCACAGCATTCTGGGAAGCCAGATGTCCTTATCATAGGCTATCAGACCTGGAGATAAGCAATGTCTGCTCCAGGAAAGAGTTGAACAAATTGGTACTTTTGGTGGGCACGCTACCAAGCATCTTTGTTTCAAAGTACCTAATTTTTTTTACTAGTCCTAATGTTATTTTTCTTCATTCTAATGCTTCTCACCATTTTCATCTCATTTGATATTATGAGGCTCTTCAGATTTTCTACTGTAACATTCCTATATATAGTACTTCTTACATGGGGGTTTTATATTTTATCTTATTATTTCACAGAAGCTACCTTGGAATTTTAATGCCAACCAATGGGTTTGCTTTTGGAACAACATATACTTACACTTGAGTTTTGAAGTCAATTTTGCTCAAGAAAATGAATGGTGGTGATGTGAAATGGGAGGAGAATGTAGTATATAGAATTTTGTTTAAACTTTGTTTAGATTTTCTTTAAATCCACGAATTCTACTAATATTTAATAGATGGGAACAAGTGAAACTGAAATATTGAAGTAAAGACAAAACTGAGAGAATAACAAGAACAGAAAGAAATTAAGTTACACTAATAGAAAAGGTAGGTGGGGGAAAGAGTCTCACCTTACCACAAAGAATTTGGATTATTTGAAAAGTTTGTTTTCAGAAGATGTGTCTAACAAAAATGGATGCAAAGCATCTAAATTATCTGTGTCTATATGCACTATACAGGCAAAGACTGAATAAGTGAATTGTAAAAAAGGCAATTGTCTGCCTTAAGGGCTATGCAAACTACTACAGGATGAAGAATTTGCTACAATCTAATCAGTGTGGACTTCACTGCTGTAGTAAAAATGAGCAAGATAAAAAGAAAGACAATGTTGTAGCCTGTGCTAATCATAGAAATATAAAGGCTATGAATAAATAAGAAAGGGGAAAATGAGAAATGAAATATAGAAGAAAGACGTTAATGGTGAAATGAAAAATGTGTCTCAAAATGAACAGGGGACACTTTGTAGCTGAAAATAGTACTAATGTAGCCATGTTGATCACCTATATCATTTAGAACAGTTTAGACTTCCTGACTGATTTTGTTTTATGGTTCCAGTGCAGAAGTGCACGAGCCAAACTTCTCCTCTAGGTTCTGAACAGTCCACAGTGCACACATGCTGCATCCTGAACATTCCCTCCTACTAAGACATCCAAGGGAATGGACAGTTTGGCCATTCTCATTCTTGAAGTAACAAGCTTATAACAGGGGTGAAACAGTGTAACAGCAACAGAAAAGTTAAAAAAAAACGTTAATGAAAGGAATGAAATGATGCATTTACCCGGGACAGAGGAGGACTAGATTCGACAGAAATTACCTTTGTACAAAAGTGCTTTGTACTTACCCCAGCAGACTGCTGAAAAGGCAGGTGAGCAGGTTATAGAAACCAGAAATTTCACTTCTGGTGTCACTGGGCAGTTCAAAAGTGATTTGGTTTGCAATGTGGAAGCCCACTGTGTGACGTAATGATCTTAACTTTTCCTTTTTACACTTAGAAGGCATACCATGAGATTCATGGCTGGCAGGAAGCACCTACTTTCAAATATCTCCCCGTAATCACACCCACAAACCCTGGCAATAAAACCACAGGAAATCACCCAGTAGAATTACACTTTCACATGAAAGGGAAGGCTAGCTGCCCACAACTTGAGTTTTATTAATGCTTGCAGCATCATATTAAGCATTGACATTCTGCAATCAATATCAATATTGCTGGGTAGGGGGGTTTTTTCTGCCTACATCCAACAAGTTAGCATTTATTTTTCCACTTTTGCGCTATTCTTTTTTTTTTTTTTTAAAGCATGGTATCTGTAGAAATTTCCATTCCACTCTTGCTTTTGGAAGATTGCTAACCCAGGTAGCCTGTTTTAGGAAACAATTTCTGTTACAAAAATATATAACAATTTTCAGTCTTTCATATTGGAAATCATGTTATGTTGTAATTTAATGATGTTAGAAGATATTTGTATTCAAACCATGTAGTTCTTTAGGTACTGCTCTCTTTTTGATGCTTTTGTAAACAGTAACGTCGTTAATTTTCCCATACACTTGAACAACAATTGCTTTTGACACTATCTCAATATCTCAGGCGGGGTTTTTTCAGCATTATTCACGGAATTAATTTTTAGGAATCTACCTAGAAATAAGAGAGCCAAATAAGCATAGAAGCAAATATCTCTTGTAGCAGAACTCCATATTCTTCAATCATTTATATTTTACTGGTGTCAAAACAACAAGACAATTTCTGCTATTATTTAAAATCCAATTTTCATAATGTCCTCAGGGGTTTTTTATCACTTTATAACATATTTGGTCTGCTCTAAAGCAGACTACTGAATAAAATTTTAGACAACAAATTTTTTTCATAACTTTTGAGTATTTTACTCAAAAACTACTGTATGTAGTTTACATTCCCATTTCAATTCCATGAATATTTTGAACTCTGTACAAATTTCTGTTTATTTTCCCTTCCAAGTTTATTAATGACACTCTTGCCTACTGAACTTCTTTAAGCTTACTTTAAAGGGTTTCCTATTTCATGTAGACATTTCTACCACTCATACTACTATCTGCAGTAATACACAGATTCTTCTAAGTCGTGCTTTACCTCAGCTGCAAGATTGTCTCATTCTTTTCCTAGGTTACAGCTAATTTCAAACTAAAAATGCCTTTCTGTGACATTTCATTTCCAGCTTCATTAGAAAATCTTCAGTGAGAAAATGACAGTGAGAAGGAAACTGAAATATATATCAGTATAATGTAGCCATGAGAACCAAAGAGAGTGTAAGAAAGATGGAAAACTGTCAAAATTGTCCACAGTTCTTAAGATCTCTGTGGAAAAAGGACTTAGCATATATATTTATAAAGAAGGAGGGAGGGAGCTAACGGAACAGAAAATTATCTGTGGTGTGGCAAGCAAAATCATGAATGACAGAGAGAGATCTGGTGTCAGAAAATTATTTTTAAAAAGTCCGGTATTCATTGTAATACAACAGAAGAACTGAAAATATCCTTTAATGCTTTCAAAGCATAATAATGCTGCACTGCAGACTCATTTCATATCAATAATGAAGTCTGAGTTGCCAAAGAAACAAGCATTTGTTATATAGAGAGAATATAGCAGAGAAAACCACTTGCTGAATTAACTAGGAATTTGCCATGAATCTACAACATAAAAAAGAAGATAGCAAACCTGCTCTACATATTCATGAAATAGTATCTCTAGGACTACCCCAAGATAATACATGAGTAAATCTGCAAAATCATCCCAGAAACTGTCTATGAAGAAGTAATAGCTGTTTTGTAGAGTCTTTAGACTTCAAAAGTAGCAGGAAAAAGAGCTAAATCTCATATTTGCAATGACGTTTTTCCAGGCTATTAATAAGACATTAGCACCAATGAAGAACTTAGAAACATCAATGAGCATTACATTCTGCTTCGTTCCCTTGTTAAAGGACATGAATATGTAATACAGAAATTGGAGGATACTTAATATTAGCAACATTAATTGTTGCATCAGACAATTTGGCATCTTAGGGTTTCAGAATAATTTACAAACATGAATTTAGCCATGCAATACCCTTCTGAAGTAACTGCTATTAGTATTTACTATTATGAATGGAATAATCATGGAAGGCAGCTGACATTTCCAAAACTCAGCAGTCAGACAGCATAATTAGTAAGAGATACAACAGTTCTCCAACTAAACAGGGACCATTAACCTTCCCTTTTTCTAACATAATAATCATCTTGATATGCTAAATGAAATAAACCATTCAGTAAGTCAATATAGCCACAAGCAGGAAATTCAGATCAAAAACACAGAGTGAGCAAAGTATTTTATGAGGATGGAAGAGAAACTTCTTCAGACTGCAGTCAGTGCAAGACTATATGATAAACCAAATTTACATAAACCCAAATGTAAAATAATTATGAGGAGTTATTGAGATTCTCACCTGTAAAAAGGGAAAGCAGGGGAAAGCAGATGGAGCATCAGGACAAGTAAGCAGCTCTATTAAAGCACTGAGAGTACATCTAACACCATTAAGTCAGTCATTGCCCTTTCTTCTTTTCTCGCCTGCATGCTATTTTCCCACATACTCCAGCTTCCCCACAAGCAGCCTGTGTCAATGTGTGGTAAATCAGACAGTGAAACTGATCCAGCTTTATTTTTTAGTAAAATGTAAAACTTCACATGATCCAAACATAAAAGAATGGGGATGGGAGTTGACATGGTTACACTTCAGTTGGACCAGCACTTTTACCCAGCTCACTGTTCAAGCTCGCCAGTACTCTCACCTGGACAACACATACAGAAGTGAGAAACATGATCAGACAGAACCACATCAAGTATCTTACCATGGCCTCTCACCCATCCCTCATCTCCCACCCCCAAAGCCTGCTGGCTCTTGGTTATATTCATTAAGAAAAAACTAAAACCACAATCAACTCCACTTGGGCCATTCTGGCAGCACAAAGAAATCTGAATTGGCCACATCTTCGTCCTTGGGCAAAGCCCTGACATGTATCCATGCCACTTTGAGGTGGCTGACAGCAAGACCCCCAACTCTGAATGGGGTGTATAAGCTATGCAAGTGCCCAGCCATCCTCTGGGTGAAGAACCTTTTCCTAACATCCAACTTAAACCACCCCTGACACAGCTTCAGGCCGTTCCCTCAGGTCCTGTCACTGGTCACCACAGAGAAGAGATCACTGTCTCCCCCCCATCTTCACTGTAGACAGATGCATAACCAGCTCTAATTTAATTTATTTCACTATCTCATGCATGTGTATAATCCGTAATTTAAATCAATAAACATTTATTAAGCAGATTGTCTATTGAGTCACAGATGCTCTTGCTGCAGTTCATTACGCCAGCTCATGTTCCAGAGTGTCCAGCGAGGGCTGGAAGGATAAGGTAATGCAAAGTCATACATGTCTAATGCCTCCAGCTCTTCAGCGAGGAAAGGAAAAAGAAGTATTGCAGTGCTCGAAAGTTCAGTTTAGCAGTATTAGTAAGCAGTGGGACTGGAACTCCAAACTGGAGTGCTGCCATATTTGATATTAGTTGAAAAAGAACCTAGAACAATAAATACAGCACTGCAAGACCAAAACTACTTCACGAGAAGCATCCACAAAACCTCAGAAAATGGAGATGTTGCTCTGAAACTGTAAATGCACTACTACATTGCTAGTCAGTGACAGGACTGGCAACATAGAAATATCATATGCAGGCTTCAGATGTATCAGAATAGTTCATCATATACACATACCACATTAAAGGTTAACATGAAACCTAATGACTACTTTAAGATGACTGCTTTTACAGATACAAAGGAAATTAGTATTATACTCACATTAAATAGGGTATTTAAATTTCCTGTTATGAATAAAAGGAGACAGGAGAGCAACAGAAACAAGCCCAGCGGACTGTAGATGAAAAAAATGTAATTATGTCCAAGTCCATTATTTAACTAGTAGCTGACAATCATATTGATTGAGAATATCAGAAAAACTACTAGCTTTCACTGCATATGAATAGGAGTTTCTGTGAAAGCACCTAGGGAGAGTTCAAAAGAAACTGCATTTAAATAAAAAAAAAATAATAATTCCTTCAGGGCAGAAGTTATCCCTTGGGGCCACAACACACACATTTGGTTCATTGCTCTTTGACAAAAAGTGCATGTTTTAGATGCTCCAGGCCGTGTATTCTTTCAGGAAAAGATGAACAAGCTTTGGGTACAACGATACAGGTAATCTTTAGGAAATAGGGAGTTTCCAGAGTTCTTGGTACATTTGTCCAGCTGGTATTCTAGGTAAATATCTTACAGAGGTTAGAAAGATACTCATCTGCAAATTATTTGGGTTACTATTTGCAAGTCCCCAAAATCTGGCCACTTAAACTGCGCAGAAGAGAAAGGAGTGCCCACCATAGCGGCCAACACTTAACATTCCTACACAGTATTGGTTCTCTTCCTCTGAACACGGTGACTCGCATTAAGCTTCGCATCAATAGCAAGGCCCAGAACTCCCAAACTGAGGTTCTGCAGTGAGAATTTCATAAGGAGAAATGGCAGAAGTTAGATGTTGTTGAAAAAATGCAATACTACTGGCACTAGCACAGTAAGGGGATGGAGCCCCAGAAAAGAGCCTACCCCTTCACAAGATCATCCAACAGAGCACTCAAGACATTTCACCTCTGATAGGTGAAGTCTGGCAGACGGGGAGCAGGAAAGGTGACATGAAGCAGGTTTTGCTAGGCAGTCACCCCTTGAGCTCAGATCAAATTCATAGGCTACTCCAGGTTTCCAGGCTAAGCACTTTTCTTCCTCTTGGATATAAAACATTGCTATTTTTTTCTCCATTGTTCCTTTTCTCTCTAAATGTGCTTACGTTTATATTTTTCTTTTGTCTGTAGGGTTCTTCTAAGCAAAGAAGCAGTACCTACTAAAAGCACTCTCAGAGCCCACCGTCAGGAGGCATTTGAATTGGTGGTCGATTACAGATTTAAAGAAAAAAAACCAACTCCAAACCAAATATAAATAACATATTTCCACAGAGAAAATACTGAGGTCCTTTTATACTTAAATCTAAAATGTTACATTTCAACAACATAATGGTTGTGACAAACACAAATCTTCTCAAATTTAGATAAGTATGACATAATTATAAATAAAGGTATTATCTAGTCCTTGAGGATACTCCATTAGTCTCTTCTTTTTGCATATTTAGATTGTATTCAACCATCCAGCTAAGTTATTGCACCCAAGTGCATCATAAAGTATAGTTTGTGCAGTGTCATTAACACATAACGAACACAAGAAATCATTCTTTGCATGGATCCTAAATAAACAGAGGAATAAGATACTCTCCTGCCACCATACAAATGTTTCTTAACTGTTCAACAGCTGCAGCACACTAGTGGGAGATGCTGTGAATTTGAAATCTAACATTTTTCTAGCCCCTAGTCCCAGAAATGCCTTCAGCTAGTCTGGAGAGGCAATGAGGGACACAGAGCCTCTATCCTGAAGGCTGCCAATTTGCCCACACTGAGACACTACACTGCACACTAACCAGTGTGAAACACACAATGCACAACATGCTCTGCGAGAATTCCCTACTGCAAACAATCCTAATTTAATCTAAGATTACATACTCTTTTACTGACAAACATGCAAAGAGCAAATCTACATCCTTCAGCAGCACACAGCACAGCCAGCCTGCAGCTATCTCCAGCAAAGCTGGTACATGTACGTGACACAACAAATCTAAAATCTCAATCTAAAAGGAGCATGGCTGCATCCATGTCATTGTTTCCATTTCTGAAGCCAGCTTGGGCAGTTCTCTGCTATGCATGTTGGACATGTGCTCTAAAATTGCCTGTGAAAGGGGCTAGTATAAAGAAAGCACTTACAACAAACGACACAAATGAATATATTTCTTTTCACTTTTTCAGCAATTCCCCCTTGTAGACAAGTCCTGTTATTCCACAGGGCACATTTAAATCCTGACTTGCATTAAACAGCAATAAAATTGAATGCAGAAATCTGAAAAGCTATATCACCAACAAAGACTAATGTCATATGGACAAAGAAATGAGAGATTTTAATATTTTTCAGGCTTTGGAGGATTTCAGGGGTTGTTTCCTCTCCTTCCCCACTCAAAACCAGTAACATACAGTAACAGTCTAGCAGCTTTTAAGCACAGGTTCCTTTGTTGTCTAAATCTAGTTCATGCAGCATAAGGAGTCATAATCCCAGGTGAAAATGGTAAATTAACAAAGATTTTCTGATAATACCATATTTGCTTCAACTTTATCGATTGAACACAAGTCTCTGCCATCTAAGAGACTTTAGAAGCTGTCCACATGGTGGGAAGAATGTGAATTGTAATTTACACAATACTTCATGCAACACATAAGGACACAGTAACAAGAATTCTCACAGCAACATAGCCAAGAGAAATCAAACTTCTTGGAACATAAGTAACTGATGGACATAAAGTAAAAAGTATTAAGGAAGATCATTCAAAGCTAAGTGGGAACTTGAGAAGAAACAAAGACCAAATTCAAGGATTTGCATTTCGAGATACTCTGCTCATTCATTCCTTTTTACCTGACAAATAAAACAAGGAAAGTGTCTCATACCATTTATCGATTAGTTAGATCAAGAAGGCATGTGAGTTATACATCTCTGAAGAGTGAACACCTTTCTACAGTCTCATTGGTTGTAGTTCATTTATATGCTCTGGAAAGGAAAGCTCTCAAATTCCCTTAGGTGCACTACGGAAACCCTTTGCAAGAGATTTATGCAGTCTTCCCAAGGGCAGCCGTAGCAAAGCAGGGACCCACACACTGAATGGCGCTCAGAGTATGGAATTCTTGCATGACTGCATTAAATATAAAATCCCAAGCAACCCACGTTTCTAAAGGGTACTGATTTTTGCAAGATCTCCAGTTCTACAACCCTGGTCCAGAAGAGAACCAAAGCCACCCGAGTGCAGGTCTCATGAACGGGGGTTAACCACTGATGTTAACCCACAACACAGGTCTCATCAAGCTTCAGATTCTGAAACAGGTTCTGAAAAACAGGAACCTCGAGAGTGTTTCGGAATTCCCACACTTATTTTTTCCCCTCTTCCATTCTGACAGAAATTCAATTTTTATTTTGAATAGCCCACTTAAAACCAGCAGCAGTAATATCTATCCCATCTATTCTTCATTTAATTCATAGAAAAAAATACTGAGTATAGACAACAATTTTTCACCAGCACTCCCCCTCATTTCCTTCAGGTTGAAAATAACAAAAATTGTATACTATTTCCATCAAGAATCCAAACTACCCTCAGCACTATACAGTATTTTCCATTTAAGACAGAATACGCTTAAGTGAAAGAGAGAAAAGCACACAGCAGTGCAGACTAACAGAGAGGGAGGGAGTAGAGAATAAGACAGGGGGAAAGGAGTGTCAAACAGGCTCTATTATTTTTAAAGACTTTCAGCATGAAAGTCAGCAACTACCACATGACTGCTTGCCCACTCCCCTCTGCCTCCCAGTGGGATGGGGAGGAGATTCAGGAAAAAAAAAGTAGAACTTGTGGGTTGACATAAGAATAGTTTAATAATTGAAACAAAGTAAAATATAATAATAGTAATAAAAATAACTGTAATAAAAATAAGAAGGAGAGATATAAAAGCTAACAGAAACAAGTGATGCACAATACAATTGCTCACCACCCACTGATAGATGACCAGCCCACCCCCAAGTCAGGCCCATTTCAGTTGACTCCCCCAGTTTACACTGAGCATGACATTTTATGCTATGGGATATCCCTCCGGCCTTTTGGGGTCAGCTGTCCCAGCTATGCTCCCTTCCAGCTTCTTGTTCACCTCCTCACTGGCAGAGCACGAGACCCTGAAAAGTCCTTAACTTGGAGCAAGCATCAGCGTGTTATTGACATTACCCTCCTACTGAACCCAAAACAAAGTGCTGTACTGGCTGCTGAGAAGAAAATGACCACTATCCCAGCTGAAACAAAGACAGAAATTAGAGAATCATGCTCATAATTGAGTTCTTAGCTTGCTATAGCTGACCAAGAAAAGTTATTAATAAAATGTGCCCCAAAGGTAGGTGTTTCATTCACAGAATTCAAATTTGTCTATCTAAATAAAACTTCTTTCTTGCAGCAGTGTACTGGGCCTGAGCATTTCAAGACCAATGAAACCTGAGCTCCCATAAATTGCTTAATATCATCAGTGCAACCTCAGAACCAACAGTAAGAGTGTTCCGTAGCAGGAGTTAATGGAAAAAGTCTTGAGGTTATAAATACAAGATGCCTCTATTTAATACATCCCATATTTGGGAAAACATATTCTATAAATAAAGTGACTTCAAGGAAACACATCCAATTTCTCCTTATAATTGAAACAAGCTTGAATGTTGTGCTGCTCAGGTCAACAAATGATAATAGTAGTACTGACTATAACACTTCCTATTTCCTGTTACAACCTCTGAGGAGCAAATCCCATCATGGTGTATGCCAACAACACAGGAACCTTGAGATTGCAACTAAAGAGGTCTGAGCCCAAGGAGAAATTATTGCAAGTTTGTTCTATTTGGCTTTAGCATGGCTAGAATATTATTTGCCCAGAGAAGTTGTGGATGCCCCATCCCTGGAAGTGTTCAAGCCCAGGTTAGACAGAGTTCTAAACAACGTGTCTAGTGAAAGGTGGCCCTGTCAATGTCAAGGGAGTTGGAACTAGATGATCTGTAAAGTCCCTTCCAACCCAAACCATTTTACGGTTCTGTAACTCTATCTGTCCCTAGAAATTCAACAACACATCTGTAAAATGAACAACACAAATACAGCTAAGAGATCTTGAAAAGAGAAACCATAATCCAGAGGATGATACTGCATCACATCTCATAAAGTAACATTAACATTCAACACCAAATACCTAATCTGTTCTTTTATTATTTTCTGAAAAAAATTAATAGATAATAGTAAGCACAAGCATACACTACTGGAAGATAAATACACTAAAGGAAAATCTGAACTGAGCAGGATTTAATGTTGAACTCCAGAGGTTTTAATAAAGAAAAAAAGGTCTTGCTAGTCAGGACTTCCTTTCTCATGGTGAAATATTTAGATAAGATTACAGTTTTTCAGGTGACCTTGGTTACCACAGGGCTATGAAGACCTGTCACTTAAAGGAAAATGTTATTACCTTTGGGGACTGGGGTAATTACAATCCATTTGCTGTGCTTATTCGCCAACAACCTCTTCTTCAACTTCTGAATTTGGAATGTGGAGAAAGCACAAAATGAAGTGAGTAAAGGCCCATGAAGTAACCTGATATTCTAAGAAATACAGCCACAACACTGCTGAAAACTTCATTTAATATCCATTTGAATTTTTATAGGTTCTGCTATTTCCCTCTTTCACTTTCACCTACTGTGACCCTTTAGGAGACCAAGCTTCAGAGTCACCTGAAAGAGTGAAGAATATTATTAGGAATAGCCACTCAGAGCTACTCATATAAAGGATCCAGAACTAATTTCAAAGTTTAACTGTTCATCTGGTTGTGGTCTCACAACATTCTGCAACACAGCACCAAATTCATTGATATATGGGTAGTGGCTGTTTGACAGCTTCATAAATTAGTAACGAGTACCATTTTATTGATATATTTTAAAAACAAAGATGTAAATCATTCAAAATATAAACTCTTGGAAGCTGAAAATGCTTATGTTTGATTAGTTATCTAACCATAACTGGCAGAATGAACTTCTTCTCTAACAAGTGCTGTGTTCTCAGTTCTTGTCTGAACCCTTTTCAGAAGAAAATGTGTATTTGAGCCTACTATTTCCATGTCAGGTTTCATTCAGATTTCCTGCAAATTACCGTAGCTGAATTACATAAACCACTGAAACAGACTTTAAAGCCAGCTTCAGCCCTTAACTCTGGCAATGCTGCTGAGTCTGTAATTACTGCTACATCAGCACTTCATTTACAATCCCCTAATGCCCCGTGTCTATTGCTATCAAGAAATTATGGATTGCCAGCCCAGTTGGTTGCTGTCAAATATACATTCTGTCTAGTGTTCAGATTAACAGCCTGCTGACAACCGACTGGAACTATGTCATGACAATACAACACTAGCAGGAATAAGGGGAAAATGGGAAAACCTAATGTGAAAGGTATGCATAGATGATCGTTTTGATGTAACAAAGTTAGGTGTATTTAAACTGAGACCAGAGAATCTGGAAGGTAAGTAATGCTTAACTTACCTCTTTATAGCAAATGGATATGGAACACAATATTGTGGAGTTACAGCTTCATAAAACAGGAAAATCCACTTTGTGAAATTGTGATTACTTAATGGATTTCAGTGACACAATCACAGGAACAAAAATACCTGAATATCAGGGGTAGGCATTTATGAAGAGAACTATATGATGTATATCTATTCTATGTAATGTTCCTGGTCTATATGAGAAATTATAAAATTGCAGGTAAATATTCAGCTGAGAATATAGACAAACTAACAGTACAGTGTACCCAGAATCATAAAATAGACTTTATTTCAGGCTGTATCAAAAGAGAAATGGCCAGCAGATCCAGAGAGCAGATTCTTCCCCTCTATTCTGCCCTTTGGAGTCCCCACCTGGAGTACTGCACCCGCCTGGAGTTCTCAGCCAAGAAAGACATGGACCTGTTAAAATGAGTCCGGTGGAAGGTCATGGAGATGGTCAGAGGTCTGGAACACCTCTCCTGTGAAGAATGCTGAGAGCTGTGGCTGTTCAGCCTGAAGAAAAGAATCCAGGGAGACCTTAGAGCAGCCTTATAGTACCTAAAAGGGGCTTGTAAAGCAGATAGAGAGTGACTTTTTACACAAGCAGATGCTGATAGGACAAGGGCGACTGGTTTTAAACTAAAAGGGGAGAGATTCAGATTAGTTGTTAGGAAGAAATTCTTTACTCAGAGGATACTGAGGCACAGGAACACGTTGACCAGAGTAGTTGTGGATGCCTCATCCCTGGAAGTATTCCAGGCCGGGTTAGATGGGACTCTGAGACACTAGGTCTGCTGCACAGCACCCCTGCCTATGACAGGGGATTTGGAACTAGGTGGCCTTTAAAGTCCCTGTCAGCCCAAACCATTCTGTGATTCTAAGTACTTAAGCTACTAAAACCAGAAATTGGATGAACGTGCCAGGGGAAGTACCACTGTTGTTGCTCTCCTTCCCTAAGCGTTTGCTACAAAGACAGGATGCCAGTCCAGATGAACATCTGACCTGACCCAAACCCACCCTTCTTACATCGTTATTAGTAGGTATAGGCATTCCAGATAGCAACGCTGATTACAAATTTCCATCAAAGACAGACTGATAACTGAACATGCACAGGACATAGGGACAAAACCTCAGTGTATCTGAACTGCTGTGATTTTCTTGCTGTCAAAATTGCCATGTTGATTTATATCTTGCCCTAAAGATCTGTTTGACCACGCGAATTTTACCCTACTATTATGACTGCATTCAATAAATAATCAATGGAGTGGAGTACCAAGTTATTAAAATAAATGGAAGTGTAACCTTTAAGGGGGAAAATATTTTCAACGCATAATGAAGTCTGAAAATAAATGTTTAATTTAAAACAAGATTTCTAATATCCCCCCCTATTTCTAGGCATGTCTTCAGAGCCCATTTAGTAAGTATTTTTAGCAGCACAATATTATTTTTTTCCACTATTACTCCTTGATTCTGAATTAATGCTACCAGTTCTGGTAACGACACTTTCTCTGTAATCATATTTCCTAAAAGCAAAAAAAATTATCTGAAAATAAGGAGCTTCCGCAAAACATTCTCTATAAAAATTTTGAGATCTCAATTTTCATTAGACCACTTCGAGTTCTATTAACGAAGCAAGGAGCATACTTGGACAAATAACAATTATAGATTTTTTGAAAAGTCTTTTATAAGGTGATTTTCAGAACATACAATGGCATGTGATAACAAAGAGCATGCTACAGGAAATATGGTTTTGTTTTGTGTTTATAGAGAACAAAGCACTACAGGATCCTAGAAAACAGAAAAGCTTCTAGGACAGGGCAGAATATATGGAGAGAGCAGTCAGATGCAGTTTATATTTAAATATATTTTTTTCTTGATTTGAAACTGTTTCTCTCTTGTTTCCTTGTTTGCATCTGGAGGAGTAACTGCTGAAGATAGGTGAAAAATGCCAGTTTACTCCTTGAGAAGAATGATTTGTCAGGATCTAGTACCAGCAATTGGCATATGAGAGCTGAACAAACAAGGCCATTTCTTGACAAAAGCAATATGTAGAATGCTAGAGAGATGAGATTTCTCAATCGGATATTCTAAATAGTGGTGTTTTATTGTAAGCTGATTGTCTACCACATGGGTCAGCTTCTTAAGGTTTACAGGTGAGCAATTTAAAATTTAATAAATATGGCTAAAAAGGATCAAAAGCTCCTTATCTATGACCCTCAGAAAAAATAACTGCCCAAATAATTCTCAGGTAGAATTCTGTAAACTGACAATGTGTTGCCACTTTCCTTGATACAAGGGCACAAAAGATGAAAAGATGGTTAGTTTCTAAGGTATACAGCGACTTTTGAAATGTACTGTGTCCCAGCTTGGTAGCTATTTAAAGAATTTCACAACGACTGTCACACTTCCCATAGCAAGGAGAGGATATGACAAGAGAGGAGTCTCTCATCATTACCTGCGTTCTGTGAAAAAAATCATACAGAATATCAGACTTGACCTTAGTGCACTGAGAAAGTACTGTTACCTCCTTGGAAATGCTGACATCATTTTGGCAGGGGCTGGGCCCCCTCCAGTGCTGGCTAGTAGTGATACTTGGAAAATTCTTAGCCCAACAAAGGATAAAATGGTGTTGCAAATGAAATGGAACTGCCCAGCTGGGGAGACTGCACACAGATCCTCCTGAAATACTTTTTTTCACTCTGAGCTCTATACTTCATTTTGAAATTACAGTTATCAGCATACATGAAACTGAAACATGCAGCTCCCTACTGGAGCTTGACTAATATATGACTCAGTAGCAACGAGCTGGTTCCACATAATTCCAGTTTTATCTTGCAAGGAGCCTCTTGAAGGAGAGGTAATAAAAATAGGGAGGAAAAGAAATGCAGGAAACAATGGAAAATAAAGAGAGAGAACTGTCTTCATAATGGTAGAGTACTTAGAGCAGTATTTCACCTGAAGGAAAGTAACTAGCTGGTTGTCAGTGAACAATTTGCTTTCATCGATCTTTTGGTTAAATATTGAAGACATTTGCCTACGGGGTACAATGAATGAGAATAAATTCCTTAATCATCCTACTTTTTGTGCCTGTGCTTGTAAATCAACATGTGTTGCAAGTGGAAAACTGTTTAGGTTTTAAAGAACAATCTACCACTGTCAGCTGCGCCTTCTGATTGCCCATGTCATGAACCTCCCACAGTGATAACCTTTCTCTTCTGGTCTGATCTTTACATTTTATAAAACAATATTAAAATAATAATAAAATATATAAAATGTTCATATCAAAGTTGAACATGTGCCTTGTTTTAACCTGGCAATAACATCAGAGCCATCTCAAATTCAACTGAACTTTTCCAACTAATTTCTGTAAAATATTAAGACTATGGGTCAAAAAATATTCTGTGTAGTTATGTGGTCATATAAGGTGCACGATAGAGCACACAATACACCAAACAGTTTTTTAATCTTTAGTGTTCCATCTTGCTAGCCTTTTTCTAAGGAAAAAATCTTTCTTCAAAAGATATAACTAAATATGGGTTAATCCTGTTATATTTTTCACCATGACTAACTCATAAAACTTAATTTCTTTCTCTCCTCACTGAATTATCTGAGTCAATTGAGCACATACAAGCCAGAGGCTCGCAGTGGAAGCCATTTAGCCCAATATACTATTCAACAGTGGCCAAAAGTGAATGCTTGAGCAGTAGCAGAATCAGATAAGTATATTTGCAAAGCAACTTCACAGCTTCTGATAATTTAACTCACAGACCTATTGAGACAGTGTCTTGGGGTGATTTTACGACAATACTGTATTTCCCTATCATCTGCTTCATGCCCAGAAATTGGTCCCACAGCTTTAAGCTGGGTCTGAGGGAAGTGGGGGGGAAGCCGGGAGAATTCTTCAGCGCAATTTGTGTTCAAGGACTCACACACAGCCCCAAGTGCTCACAGCTGCAGAGTGGAGGGAGTAAATTCCTGATTTTAGCTAGCTTCTTTCTCCAGTGATTCCTGTGGCTTCTTTTTGGAACTGTTCAGCCTAGCTGTAATCTGAGAACCAGATCATCAGACCCTGTGGACCTGCGGGGAGGCTATGGGAACGCCACATCCCGGCCTCGGGCCTCGGGAGGGGCCGAGCCAGCTACAGAGGGAACTCTAAATCCACGAGCTTTCTCCCCAGCATGAAGGTTTAATATTTAACAGTTATTCATTTTTTCCCCATGCCCTGCAGGCACTTTGTTTGTTAAATAAATAGTGTTTTTCACTTTCATCCAAGAAATTCCTTCCGCACCAGTGGGGGAGGGAGTGCTGAAAACCTGTCTTTGGGGGAGACATTCATTCCAGAGCATTTTCCTCCTAAACTTGTCTCAAACTGAGACAGACAATTTTCGTTTACAGGTTAACTGAACTCACAGGTTAACTGGGATCAGTTTAACTCCATGTGGCTCTTCAGCTCTTCCTGTCTTTGGCAAGAGCTCTTCTGTTTGTCTATCAACTAAACCCCTCCTCAATCTACTCCTCTTATTTGGAGTCCACCTTCTGCTATCTTCATGTGATGTCCCTTACTTATAAGAATCTCCATTTGTATGACATGTCCCTTTTTATTTCCCAGGTAGTCTAGATGAATATGTTACTGGCTATTTTTAATTATTCATCACATTTAAAGGATTGCTACATTCATGGCACCATTTCAGGATCTTTTTAAGGGCTGCTTCTGCTCTAAAGAAAGTTCACTTTTGTTGTCAAGAGATTTCGTGTTCCTTGCTCTGCCAGTAGCACCAGCTTTCAATGTCTGCCATTTAAACACTTGTAGTAGTGGAGGGGATGTTTCCAAAAGCCAACACTGTAAACAATCTAGAATTTAAAAGCCAAGGTGGATCCCTGTCTACTCAGCCATCAGACTGCTTGATTTTGCTGCCCAATCTATACTTTCAATCAAATCTTTAAATACTTTAAAGTATTCTTTAAATACTTGAAAGAAGGCAAAATAAGTAATATTTTTCAAGTTTTACTGGCAGCAATGTAAAAACCGTACAAAATAACTTGTAGCTCTAATTGAGGAGGGTTACCTCACAGAAATTCAATTCATTTGTGCCAGATTTCCATAGAAGTCCTTCTAAATGAGAGAAAGTCTCCCCTGGAGAAAACAGAAGGAGGGGTCTTAATTCAGATCTATGTGCTCCATGAACATGTTTAGTTATTAAAAAGCCATTTACCCCTGAAAAGTACACTATCTTGCAAACTAAAGCTCTCTTTGTTTTTAGAAACTGAAGTCTCTTTGGCTTCCACACTTCCCTCAGGATCTGATGTTCATAACTAGGGGATTAAAACCACACACACTGCTCTTATAAAGTGTTAAATATGCCAAGACTATATGTCCTATACTGCTTTACATTGTCCAGTAAATAATATGGATCCTTTCAGACAAACAATTGTGCAGGGAACACTCCCAAAATGAATAAGGCTCAGGATCCTTATTCCTTCTGTTGAAGGTAAGACTTTATATTAGTCTGTCGATATGCTCATAAAAAAGCCTCAGCAGTTTATTACTTCATGTAAGATCACACCAGATAAATTAAGGTAATTGTGCATGCCAATAGAACAAAATCTTTATTTATACTTTAAATTAAAATGAAAATAAACTATTTGCCAAAAGTCTCTAATATGCTGTGATATTTTTTATAGCAAAAAGAAGCATATTTTAATTCCCTCTCTCTTTAGTATGTCTCCATTCTTCCTACTCACTTCATGGTCAGGCCACCGTTAAGAGGCCTGGGGGTTCCTTCAGGGAAAACAGGGAACTCTGGTTAAATTACGCAAAAATTAGCATACAAAAAGTTAAGTATGAGCACTTCTAACACAATAAAACCTTCAAAGTACCCAAATTTCATAATTTACTGCTCTTTTAGATCCACAAAAACAAACTGTTTCATCAAAGGACACCTGAAGTACAAAATTGCAGCTGAGTTTTTTGCCTCTGTCCGTGAACGGCAGGTAAATAGAAGGGATCTGCATTTAGGGAGCAGAGGCTTTATGTATGACAAGCACTAGAGAAAGTATTTAATAAAGCAGGCAATACCATCTTGCTAGAGAAAGTGCTCTGGAATGATACCTTTTCAGAAAAAATTAATGACTTAGTTCAAGCATACTCAGTCTGACAATTAATCAGTGAAGTCCTGTGAAAGAGTGTCAAAGGAAATGGTAGATGTGAAACGTTTCAGGGATTTACCACACACTTAATTTCTAGAAAGCAGCAGGTTGGTATACTGGTCACATGCTTTAGGCTTGAAGTCAGTGGTTCATATGGTTCTGACTGCATTTTACTACTATCATCCACAAAAAGTAGAGTATATGCAATAATAGAGCTGGTTTTCCACTTGCTACAAAGGCATAAGAGCTGATGTATAGCAATGTAACTGTAATTTTAACTTAACAAGACTGGTTTAGTATTACTTTATGCTACAGTTATTCTTATATGGCCCACATGAGGAATTATTTTTCATTAGCTCATTATCATATGGAAAACACGAGAAATAGTAACACCAGAGTGATAAACAATGGTAAAATAGCTAATCATGCAAGTACTTGGGAACCGTATTAGAGTTCATTGACGTGGGATTTAGTGAGAGCAAGACATCAATACCTGAAAGTACCAATTCCCATTTAACTTTTACATCTGATTTTTATGCATGGCCTGAGTTAATTGAAAATTGCCTCCCTAAACAAAAAAAAATACCATTTTCTTCACTGGAGACTAGATCATACCCTCCATTCTTTGCCTTCATTTAAATCTATATTTTCTTCGTAGTCTGACAGAGTAATGGAAATTACAGTAATTGAAAACTTGTTGTTCAGTGTATCTGTGAGCATCAACTGAATATGGAAATACCAAGGAGCTTGAGCAAGTTCAGAAGACTCAACAAACATGAAAACCTCAAAGAGTTGTCCAACAAGAACATCCATCTCCAGTGTGTTTGCTTAGAAATAGAAGAAATTTCAAGACACAGATTAAAAGGTGAATAAATTTTCTAAAAAAGAATATAAGAAAGCTTGGATCAAGGTTTGATGTAAAGATTTGTTATTAGTACAGTTTTAACCTGGCCAAGTCTATTTTGCCACATCCAACATGTTCATCCACATCAGGATGTTTCACTTACCATAACTACTCCAAGTGAATTTCTTTCCATTTGGAAAAGCTTAATTATTGCCTTTAGGCTGTATTAAAAGGAATGAGATTTACCCTAAATTAACCTCTTTTTATGACTTTGCAGAGACTTCTACCAGAATAAGGCCCCAAAAAGCAAGCAGATGTTGCTTTACATAATCAGTTTGCACATATACCACACTTTCGCCTGACAGTCAAAAAATACAGCTCCTTACAGCAATATTCTACATAAAAATCATAGAATCCGTCATGATTCTGGCAAGATGAGTATTTCACATACTAAATATCTGAATAGAAGCCATCACAGATAAGATTCAGGTTTCACGAGATTGCTCCATCTCTTCCAAAAGACATATGGTATTTCAGTGAAACTCTACCTGTAAATTATGACTATTTTCCCCAATTCAGTTAGTCTATTTATTTGTTTGTTAGCAGAAAGCTTTTCTGCAACCAGTACGCCAATATTTTTTCATTAGGCAGTCAAAACAGCTTAACTTTTTCTACTTCTTTTTAGTGTCAGTAGGATAAGTGCACCCACATTTAGAAAAGCATCTCATCACACCCAGCAATGTTTGGACGGTATTGCTATCAGATACACCTAGAGAAAATGAATATACCTCTGGGTAGAGATGCAGAATAGAAAAATACTACAATGTTTAGTTAAAAGTAGTTTCAGTTCAAAAACAAAGTGTTAGATTTCTAAGCAGATGGAACTGAGTACTATCTCTAATGATATTAATGTATACTAACCACTTTGTGGCTCAATCCCATATGAAAAAGGTAACCAAAATGTCAACAGCAGTGTTGTGCCTAAAACCACAACTAAGCAAAAATAGAACCCATGTAATAGGGAGGGACTTCTCACAACAGCCCACCAGGACACTATTTATATATTATGTTTATATTCTATTTAAGTGGAGAGTAACAATTATGATGAAAAGGAGTAAGAGTTCTTGAGAGAACAGTTGCTGGCAAAAGCATCCAGGCATCCATACTAGCCATATACTTTTTTATTCTTTGATTAAGTCATGGAAATGTATGTCTGTCATGAGTTGACTTTTAGTGTAGAAGTTGTACCTTGAGTCCAGATATTAAAGATTGTGTTTAACGAGTTCTCCTCTGCATTCTATATTTGCTCCTGAAAGCATGTACTTCTCAACACTTAACACCAACATTTTAGGAACACTGAATATGAAGCTTACATGGCCATAAGTCCACTCAGGCAAAAAGAAACATTAATCAGGAAAAAAATATAACATCCAATTTTTATAATTTCAGTAGCAAGCTGGTGTGTAATGAGGGTGAAAGGGAGAAATATTGATTCCAGAGCAGCTTCCACTTTGCTGTATGACCCTCCCCTGTCTCTTTTCACATGCGATTCTCTTTCACCCATCCTTGCATATTGGAAGTGGGTTGACAACAGAGAACTGTGGTCATGCCATGAAGTCAAACAGTAGGAAAAATTATGATAGACATACCTGGACGAAGCAGGATACAGGCAATTTGATAAAGAGAGATTAAGTTCTCACTGTACTATAATGTTTCAAGCAACTTTTACTGGGCTTTTACCGAAATCTACTCACAAGAAAGAAGCACATCATTTTCCATGCTTGAGAAAAGGTTGAGTGAACAGAGATGCTAAAAGTAGAAGAGTCAAACAGTAAAATTCCTTCGTATTTCTCAGGAAAGCCAGAAGGAAAGATCAACAACTCACTCGGAGGCAGAGAAGAATTTAGTAGTGAGACGAAGTGATGATAAAAAAATAAGATTGAATGTGGTCTTTGCTATAAATTTAAAGTAACTTTAAAAGAATTTACACCTTCACTTACTGTTAACATTAAAAAGATAAATTTTTCTCTTGTCTGTAAGGATTCCTGGCTACTACTTCCTATGGAGAAGACATCCAGAGAGTTTAGTTCTCCTTAAGTTGTGGATAAAATTAATCAGAATACATTAAATAATAATAAAGTTTTTTGGCCTCAAAATGGCCAGATCTATGAGTGCTATAGGCAAAAGTGGCTGTTGGCACTGATTTTAAGATTTTTTTTAATATGTCACTCAGGATGAGTTCTTTAAAGAATGATTGTTCTGTCTACTGGGTCATATTTAAATGCCAGATTCTGGCTGTCAGATGTGACTGGATTTATCAATGAGGCAGAATGATATGGAGGAAATTGAAAGGCTGCAAAATAAATAATTTGGAAAGTTAATTATAAATAATATAATCTTTATATGCAAATATTCAATGTGTTTATTTAATTAAATCACTGCAGATTTTAAAAGTTCTTTCTGTCATCTTTGGCATGTCATCACATCAGGCTGTTTCTTGGGGGTATAATTATTTAGTTAAATGATTAAATGAATGCTGTTATACATATTAGCTGTTCTCATCTTTAAGCATATAAAAGTGTTATGTCAATATACTAACCAGGGAGAGATCTAATTGTGGAAGGTGCTATTTAGGAAGAAGAAAAAAGTCATTAAAAAAGCAGTATCCAACAGTTCTTGTATCCCATTAGCATTTTGAAGGTCATTTGTAAGTTGCACATGTAATACTACTGAGTCATTCAGACCCATTTAGAAGTTTCTGTTTCACTGGCTTAGAAGCCTAAAAATTATGGTTGAAACTCAGTCATCGTTCAGAGAGCAAGAATGCAGGGTAATTTTTATTTATGAATTTTAGAAGTGAGCAGGGATGAACAATCCACTGTTGTCACTTGACAGAAGTAATGAGAAATAATGATTTCAGCCATGTTTTAGCCACGGTCTATCAGCATCATTTCCTACCATCCTAACTCAGCCCACATTTTGCAATAGATTAGATGAAATAAAATACAAATTCCTAAGCAATTTACACATTACCATGCCTCTTCCTCCCAAAGGACAAAGAACATCAACCCAACAAGCTACAGTATCCACAGACTATTCACTCCTACCAGGAGAGTTACTGCAGTAGTGCTGCACAGCTGCAAAGGCAGGACCTCACGTAGCTCTGCAAGCTCCCTGCTTTGCTCCTCAGGGCCAGTCAGTCACTTTTGTGACATACCAGACAACCGCTGCCAGGGGAGTTATTTATGGCTTACGTATTCACAGCATGAGCCTAACCCTCAATGTAGTTTTAACCTTCAGCATCTTATTTGGATGGCCCAAAACTGACATGTAATAAATGTGTTGTTCTTTAATGGCCTGTCATGGCTAACACACCTGGTTCACTATTTCAATTCCTTGGTCTCCTGGGTTCACTCAAGCATGGATTTGCAGATTACTCCAGCCAAGGCATCCCCTGTCTAATAATTAAAAGTTTTTGACAATAAGCCTAAATGATTGTACTCAAGACAAAACTCAGCAAGCTCGTGTATTTTATTACTCTTCTAAGTCAATTCTGCAATGAGAAAAAAAAAATTCTTAATTGTTAATGAATAACTTGCATTCTCCTTGTAACAGTATAACTCTTCCTCTATTTTTTCAGAGTTTGGCAATGTCTAAATTAGCTATTTTTCTTGATATCTTTAACTTCTATCTTTTCACTACCAGTAAGACTGCACTGGAAACAAAAAGAGTAGGATACATATCAAAACAATGTAAATTATTAATCATAGATACCTCTACGTATTCAAAATTGCACTGCTATATTTGCTATCAAAGGGTGATTTCCAAGATAAACTTCATTTCAGAAGTTTCTTTTAACAGCTTTCCAGAATAGTCAACATTAAGCAGAGAGTTTCCCTAATGGTTCTAGAACTGAAGATTGCTTTCCCTACATGTCAGTAAACCTCTTTGGCTGTCTTTAAGAGAGCTGACTGATAAAACTTCATCTTTCTTTAATTGATACTTAAACCTGTAGACTTTGAATACCTGTAAATGCATGAATTTTTTATGTACCTTCAAAACAGGACTTTCATAAGGTTTATTAAACTGGGAGAGTGCTTTCTGGTGATGCCTTAGGTTTTAACTTTTATATTTTCAAATTCTGTACTGCTTAGAGTGTAACTCTGAATTTCCTTGTAGCCTGTAATTCCCACTCTCTCGTACTAGGTAGACATAACAAAGCCTCTCCAGGCTTTGCCTTCAAGGACAGCCAGGCTGTTCTAGGCCCAAAATGTGTAAACCAAAGATTCTAAGGGGAGGCAAGCTGAGGGGAATTATATCGTTAAACTGGGGCTTTAATCAGAGAACTAACCCTGATATGCAAATGAACCAAACCTATAAAAGTGTGAAGAACTCGTGACCTGTCGTCCATCTTGGGGTCCATTTTTCGGAAGCAGCCTCTGGCTCCCCCAGGGTGTACCTTGAAGGCCCTTCAAATAAATACCTATCTTTATTCCCTTACTCTTGTCTAGTCTCTGTTTCTAGGTGGCTGGAGGACGCATCACTGGTACTTTTTAAAAACAAACCAACAACAACAAAAACGTCTTTCATTTTCATATCAGAGATATCACTCCCAAGAATAATTCTTAGTAAGGAGAAAAGATCTCTGCTTTCTCAGCTAAATCTGTATTTGTGCTATCTCAAAATTTATCCCAAGAAATTATGTCCTGTGTACATCAAAATCCAGAGCAGCGGAAGAACTGTAAAACCAACACAGCAAAATTCTGTTTTGCTAATCTGTGTTCTTGCAAAAGTCTACTGTCTATACTAAATATATTAAGATTATGTAACATTTATTTATAGTATAGTCTCCTATATATAAGACCATCTCTTAATTACTATCAAAAATTTAAGTGCAGCAGCAGAAGCAGGCCCACAAGAACCAGGAGAGTGACAGCAGGGTGACAGCAGGGCTCACAGCATCCCCAGCTGCAGAGTGAATTCCTCACTGCCTTCCTTACTCCGGGGACATCACACAGTAATGCTCTGAGCCATTGCTAAAAGACACTGTAGGCCAGCACTCTGGGATGTTCACATTTCATTGAGAGACTTTTCCTTAACGACAGCAGGAACACCATCATGATGAAAAGGAAATTTAGTGTCTTGTAAGTTAGCCTGTAAGTAAAGATGACTAATTAGTATTGATGTACAGATTTTTCAGTAAGTACATACATCTAATATGATAGGAGTATGCAAGTTTTTTCTTTTCTGGAAACAATAAAGGGAACAATAAATTATGCAGAGTTACTGTTGAGAAAAGACATAGTGTAAGTTACATTACAAGCTGCCTTTGCCTGTTAGAACTTGAGAATCCCTGTTTTCATTTACCTTTGCATTAAAGCACCTACGTTCTCAGGCAAACACAGGCAAAACAGAATGCAAACAGAGCATCATAATTCAGACAGCTCTTTTAGTATGTCTAACTCCCAGCTACTTTTTGATTTATTTATTCAGTACTTTCTGCCTTATTTCATTTCATCAAACAACAGTTGCAATATTTTTCTGTGGCTTGTGCTTTCTGATACATATTCCATATTATTGCATCTGAGAGAGATGAAGGTAATGGATGAGGTGGAGGTAGAAAAGTCTTTATGCAAAACTGAAAATGTTAATTTCTAAAAAATCAAAAAGCAAGACAGATTCATAGCTCTAGCACTGGATCAGGTATTCTTGCATTTCTTGTCCACAGCACAGGGTTACCTAGTAATCCAGTCTTCTAGTATCATTTCCAGTAGATCAGTATTGTGAAACTTCACTTTCCTCCTTTTATATTCCCCTTGGTCCCAGTTTTCTTTTCAGTATTGCTGGTCCCAGTATTCCTTTCCAGTGTGCATCTGTCCTCTCCATCATGTTCCCCTGCCTCTGAAGACTGCCTCCATTCCAAATGTGAGAAGTGCCTCTCCATATACTGCTTTCAGTACCAATTATTCTTCTACTCACATTTCCCCCAAGGATTTTTTCATGCCCATGATTCACTTATCCCTAAAATTGCCACCAAGAAGCACAAAACTATAAAAGGTCATTAGAAAGGTCACTTGTGCTCTGTGCACACACAGGACCTAAGAAGGAAAGACACTGAGCCCTTAAAAACACAACAAGAAACAGCATGCTAAATAAAACATAGGGCCTTCTCTTTAGGGTTTATGTAATCACTAGCATTCCTCTTTGAACATGAGCTGGGAAGCTCTTGTTTCCCTATTTGTTTCCTTTTTACACGTTCAAAGAGCAAAGGTACTTTCTGATTACACAGGACATGCCATGTCATGTTTATTTGGTATTACTTATTAATCTATGCTACCTACAGGGAATTAACCAGGAAAAGTTATTGCTGTCATGAACAGTGATCATTTTTATCAGATATGGTGATTTTATCTTTACTGGAAAATAAATGAGATCACCAACACATAGCCAGTTTTAAACTGGCCTTCCTTACAAGTAAAAGGCATCTTCTCCCATTTATAGTCCACTGAGCTGTCCATTCGTCTTCTGATTAACTTCCTTCTTAGATGCATTGTGCACCGCACACTACAAGCAGCAATTTGCATCATAATAATTAACGAATTTTCCCCTCCACGAGTTACACAAAGATGTAATAAATGGTGTCTATGAAGAATAGATGAACTGGGAAGAAACTCTTCCTCAATTTAGAATTTAATTGTAGAAGGCCAATTATAAAATTTTAATTTCCGCTATCATCTGTCTTGAATATTTTTCTTATCTAGCAGCTATTTTATTCATAATGGCAATCTTTGATGGGTTTTTTTGTTATGCTATTCTGAGTCATGGATGATATACACTACACTGGATTAAATTTGTATGGAAAATAGGCCATGCTGGCTCATGTCTGAAATTAGATACGACTAGCTTAATTTTGCTAACATATAAAAGAAAGGGAGCTTTGTTTAAAAATATAAACAAAAGAAAGAAGAAATAAATTCACCTAATCTCATGAAATATTTTACCCAGTATTGTATCTACCAAAATGTCTACAGGAGCTTAAACAGCAATTTACTGGAAATCAGAACAGGACACCTGGAGTACCACTTTCTGTTGATTAAAACTGCATATATTGAGTATTTAATAATTATGTAAATTTAATGTTAGGAGTGTTTAATATAGTTCCAAAAGCTGCTTTTTTTAAAGCTGGAAAACTCACTCGTATTTATCCATAGATACAAATTTCAGCATTCTGAAACAACCTCAAACATTAAATACTACAATCTTCAAAAAAGAAGAAAGAAGGGCATGGGGTAGATAAGCACAGATTCCCAATTACAAGGCTATTGCAGTAAAAAGATTTGCTGAAAGATAAAATAGAGGATATACATATACAGCAGGGCAAAGAAGCCCTCTTTTAATTACTGTGGATAAAGCAGAGAAATCACCACTATTTGCACTTCAAAAGCACGACATTTCCACAAAATTGGAAGGGCTATAGATTGTGCAATATTGAGATTATCATTTGCAGAAAAAAAATTTATCAAAAGATCCAAGCCTTTAAACTTAACATGATTTTAAGCTAATCATCAGTAATCTGTCATTTTGAGTCAGTTCAAGTTATGTGGTAGACTATCAACATGTTAGCTACATTTACAGCAAGATGTATTTTGATACTCACATTCTGTTGCCCCACATTTTTTTCCTCTTTTAATATACGTTTTCAGGTTTAACTCCATTCACACTTACATTCTTACCAATCACATTATACAACTACAAATATGTTAAAAACAGGAATCTGGAAGAAAAAAGTCCAACTTCTTTCTCCCTCTCCTGGCTTTAGGTGGAGAGAGGAATAATGCAGAGAGCCAGCTGAAAGTAGGACTTGCAGGATTCATACAGCGGGATCTCAGCTCCTGGCCTCAGCTTCAGGGCTTTAGTGCTTTTCCACAGCTCTTCTGCTCCCCCCCTTTCTTTTGACTTGAGCCAATGCAATGTAAGAAAAAGTCAGTGCAGTTTGTGAGAAAGATGGGTCCTGATAAAAGTGGAAGGAGGAAGGAGAAGAAGAAAAAATTATGTTTGACATAAGAGTGGCTCCATCTTTCTTTCCCTTCTTTTGTCTAACACCTTTGAAATTCTGAGATTGAGGCATTAATCATGTGAGTTCAAAAAACTGAATTCTTCTTCTAACAATTCAGAAAATGTAAATAAAGTCTCTGTCGAGTGCATGAAAAATCCAATCAGACCTGCTACTGAACAACATGCATCAACTCTTAAGTCACAATAAGGCAAGCTAGGCCCTTTATGATGCTGACATAATAACACATCTTAATGATTTTTATGCAAGAATGACAGGGTGCATAAAGCCATGCATCACATCCAAGCAGTGTTAAGTGTTTCATGCCACCAACAGTGCCACTGCAGTTTTCTTCAGAAAAACTCAAAGATGCTGAGCACTCAGGATGATACAATCTTCCAGCCTTTGAGAAAGAGAATACTGTCTTACTCAGAGCAAAGGCATAAAAAACATGAAATTGACAGTCCGTTCTAGAAAACCACTTCAAAGAAGCTTTAGGGAATATTACTCACCACCCATAAAACCCAGAACAATGTTCTTCACAGTTACAGAAAAACAATGCAGGATTATTATATGACAAAAATAAGGATTAATTAATGGATATTATTTTTTTTTATTGGAGAGAGTCATATGTCATAGAAGCAACAGAGATCTGAAACGTATTGAATGACTCTAGTGCTTGTTCAGCAGCACTATACAATCCAGAGCAACTGCAGGCAAAACAGGTTTATGAAACCTCATACAATCAACGTGGGATTTACCCAGGTTCCTGCTTGGAAAAACTAAACACATGACGTTGTCTACCTTTTTGATGACCTCACAATAAAAGGAACTACTACTTGCCTTTCCCAGCTTGGTATGTGCAGACTGGCAGCGTTTCAGAGAGGCACCCTGAATCTTCATTCTCCACTTGGTAACTCTTTTGCACAACGGGAACGGCCCAGATGTGCTTGGAGGGTTCAATGGGAACGGCAGAATGTGCTCATTATTTTGCTCTTCTGAATGCACAGGTCAAGAGCATTTTCTACAATGACAGCTGATGAAGTTATTCACTAAGCCAATGGAAGACTTTCCATTGATTTCTAATGATGATGGATTGACTCATTAGCCTGTTTAACTCTAGACTGTCACCCGAAAAGTGGCAGCTGTTACACTGACCACGTAGATATAAAACACACTAACAGCTTTGTTTGCACCAAAAATGTTTTGTTGAATTGACAGTATTGAGTTTGCATGTTGAAGAGCTCATCAGTATTGACTTCAACAGCGCATTTTTACTTACTGACTTTAACTGGTAATGAAAATTAAAAACTGGTTTTCCTCATAGGAAGACAAGCCTGCTTATGGGCAGGGATCAACAGACAGGTTTGCTGGGAGGAATGAAGAGGATAGAGTTTTCTGCTTTTTTGTGTGTTAATGGTTCCTTGCTACTTTGACATATTTTCTGGGGCAAAATCTACTAGCAGGCCTCATGGTCAGATCATGCTCTATACATCTTTTGCATTGCTGTAACATGTCTATTCACTATGGCAGGCTAAGAGAACTCTAAGTTGCTCATTTACACAGCAGTATTGGGGAAAGACAGCTGGGTGAAGCCCAGTGCAAAGAAGAACATCGAGTCTCGGTTGCCATTTGCCCAGCATTTGCATCAGCACCCGGTCTGTACTGAAAGTGAAAAATTTTGGAAGGTGTGCCCATTATGGCTTAGAGTAGGTAGTGCCACTCGAGTGTCACTTGTCATAGTTGTCCTGAATGTTGAGCTGCCCTGAATGGCTGAACTCGGGGGATAGACCCCTTAGAGTGATCAACCCTGGAATGAAAGCCCAGAGCCTTTCTCCTCGTGGATTCTACTGCAATGCCACTGGAACAAGCTAAGGCAGGCAGAGGACCCATCCTCTGGGCTACTACAACATTGTGGATTGATGGGACTCAGAGCAAAAGCTGACGTCAATTTTCTTTCTACTTGTGAAGCCCAGGAGAGGAAAATATGCTTGTGCCTGGGTCAGATGTTCTTTGATACAAGACAGCACACACAGCCTGGTTCGAAGCACTTTTTGTCAGCTCTTCATCTCACAGCACCTAAAGGCAACTACAGTACAAAAGGCGGAAGCTGCCAAGAGTGTGTCTGGGTAAGAAACAGAGGTATCTGCCAGCAAGATGCCTCCCACAGTTTGATACAAACATACCAAACACAGTATATCTGTGTTTCTAAAATGGTAACTGGCAGAAATCCTTCCACACAGTCTGGCCACGTTCTCCCCACGGCAGAGTGCACACCACCAAGGTGCCACTCTTCTCTCCACACACCCCTGGAAGCAGCAAGCCCAGGCAGCAGAAACAGCTTTACTGGGGTGGCAGATCATCATCTCACACAAACTCCTGCTGTGACCACCCCATTCACACACCTCACGCTACCCCAAGCCTAGAGTCATACCCTGGACCCTCAAGATACCTCAAGAGCATGAGGCTCTGGAACTGTTATGTACTTAGTATAATTAGATAAATACCACAGTAGTGAGAATCAATTAACATCTCGTAGCTCATACATTTGCAAGATTAAAACCATGGAATCATAGAATCATTAAGGTTGTAGTACACCTCTAACATCATTGAGTCCAACCATCAACCCAGCACCACCGTGTTCACCACTAAACCATATCACCGAGTGCTTCATCTACACCAGTACAGTTATTTGCGTGTATACAGAAGGAATGAACAGGAAACGCTAATAAATGTAAAGTAGAGCCATATTTTTCATTATGGCACTGGTTGGTTCCCCATGCAGAGCTTGGAATGTTAGCATACTTTTTAAAATTACGTACTCTCCATGTTAATTAAAAATGTATGCACTTATAGAGAAATTATTTTAAAGTGTTAAACAGACTTCCAAAAATCAGAGTAGAAATAAGTTATCTATTCCAGAGATGGGCTTCTTTTTGTTGGTGGGTGGACACTGTATCTTCTTATTACAAGAGAATTAATACTGTACTGTATTCTGAACGTTGATGACTTTTGGCTTCCCCCATTTTTAAATTTCCTAGTTCATACAGCATATTTGTGTACCTGCTTTTTAACATGTTCTATACAGATTCTGTGCTGTACAGTCATTTTTCTGAACCACTTCTTGATGTCATGAAGACTATCAACAGCCACACTGTCACAGTCTGACCTAATCTAGTCCCCTGCCTTAAAACAGATTTAGCTATAGCTATGTCATCCCTTAAAGGTGCGACCTGATACAAAAGATCTCCAGTGCAGAATAGTCAGTTTTAACTCTTAATTTGAAAAAGGGTTTTGCTGTCATCTAAACATCCTTGTAAGGTGCAAATCAACTACTTTATCAGTTTTCTAATCCATCGTGCCTATATCATCTACTGTTTCTTTATCGCAACCCTGTAAGCACCTGAAGATTCAAAGATCTTCAGATGTTCTCTCTTCTTTTACAAACCTTTCTAGGCCAGTGATATTTTCCCAACCTCTGCTCATTTTTACTCTAACTCAGCTCTCCCTAATTAGTCCATCTTTTGCACAGAGCTGAGGCCAAAGCAGGATATCACTCCCATGCAGCTAAAACCTTACCTAGACACAGCCCTTCCAAATGTTCCCATGATACTCTTGGTTTGTACTAACTTGTGATTCAGGGTAACTCCCAGACAATTCTCAAGACAGCTGCCAATAAATAGTGCTGTATTTCTTGCAACCATGAAAACTAGGTGGAAGATGCAATTGAAATAAGAGCACTTAATTCACAATATTTCAGTAGGCAAGTATCTTATCCCTCACTCATCTGATACATCTATTCATACATAAATTCCAATTTTTCCATTAGTGCCCTACTGAAGACATACTCTTCCCTTCAGACCATCCTTTTTTACAAGAACATTCAGACTTTGGATTTACAGCTGACATTCAAACTGAAAAATAGAATTTTCAGTCTATCTGCTCTACTAATTATTTCGGAGGACAATATTATCTCTTAAAAATACTTGATGATGTATTCAGTAGGCTTCACATTCATAAAAAATATCTATCCATACGGTTTAGTAAAATTTAATTCACTTTTGATGAACTTCACGTGTTAGAAGCAAGGTTACTCTAAGCTTAATTGGACTTCCATTATGAAACAATCTGACTGTTTTGAAATCAGATGTAGCAGTATGCAGAGAGTTGTATTTCTGTTGGCCTCTATTTTGTGAATCCAGCAGTTATGCAGTGTAAAAATATCCTTTTGTGGTTTGATACCAGTCCTAGAAAGTACCTACACTTATATTATTTTTGGCTTTGGTACTTCTGGAACTAACCCAATGTTTGTTCAGATCCGATGAGCATCCTGCAATATAAAATACTTCTTTCGGACACAAGAATGTGGCCCTGAAAGTTATTTGTGTAGATTTTAAAGTTACTGGATATAATAAAATCTGTGCCAGTAAAACAGTAACAATCAAATTTAATCCATCTATTTTCAGCATAACTTTTTATGCTGAAACCATCATTTATGTTTATGAACAAGTGGTGGTATGACATTGATTTCACAGTAGTAGTTGCAACTCTAAGTATATATAAGAGCAGCCATTATCAAAAAGATGAAATGTGGTGCACATGTAAAATTGTGGTATGCACAGCTCTAAGCTTAGGTCCTAATTCTGGTTTTTACAGCTCCAGCCTCAGTCTCTGCCTCCAAAGAGCTGGGGCACTGCCATCTGTGCAGGTCCTTCCCTCCAGCTGGCAGACAGAAAAGACCAGTGCCAGAGCAAAGCTGCTGGACAGAAGTCAAACATCCAGTAAACAGCTCCCAGTCTCTGCCTACATCCCTGCTGAACATTGCATCAGCGGGGAACTGGAAGGAACAGTGAAAATTAAAATGTTTTCATTCATGGCTCTTTTTCCCCCTCAAAAAATGCCTAATTCACTAATTCTGTCCGTAGGACCAAACAGCGTGCCGTACCCACTATTAGTATATTTTATTTGGTATCAGTATTTTGAATCGTGTAAGTGGTGATTTCCATCACTGTATGAATCCCTTAAAGGGAGCTATTACTACCGTTTATTCCTGATGAACTTTGGTGATTATGATGGAAAAAAACCCAAAGCACCGGAATGAAAGGGTTCATTGGTCATCAGTGTATTTTAAAAATAATCTAAAAGCTAAGTCAGAAGATTCTTCATGAGGAAATTATCTCTTCCGAATCCCTGCACAAAACACTGTTATCGATTTGAATATGTGATCACAGTTTTTTCAGCAAGCCTCCACTTCAGTCAGTATACAGGTCATCTAACATCACAGTCAGTTTTAAAAGGCCAAGTATGAAATTAATTCTTTGGATACAAAAAATACCCACTGAATTTTCAGAACATGGCATTTCAGTATGCTTCAGAAACACTGTCAGAAAATAAATGCCCTTAGTTTCTCTTTCAACTGTCTTTTTGTTATGCAAAACCAGTTTTCACCTAATTAAATTGCTTTTTTAAAGTTTCAAATTCATTAAACTGCTAAGTCCTTGAGCCACAGGAATGTTCCACACCTCCTTTTTCAGGCACTGCCCTCCTATGTTACTTTTAAGTTATTTATAAATATAGCTCTCCTGCAGCCTCTACCAGCAGGGCACCTTCACATGTTGGAATTTAATGAGGCTGAGCACAAGTCATGAGTCCCTGAAGAAAAGTGTTACCTGATCTGCTTCATTTATTTCTACCAATAATCATACCATTACCTACAGCTTCTGTTTTTAATTAGTGGTATCTAATGATTAACACTGGCCAATTTGCATCCAATTATGTCCCCTGAAAAATTAGAAGTGGATGAAAAGGCTCAATGCAATTAATCATTCAGCAACGTGAATTTGCTTAAATATCAAGGATGAATGTGTTTTACTTTCCTAAATAAGTTTTTATTGAAAACATACACTGTCTGGTTACGAAGCAAAAGCATGACGCTTCCCATGACAGTAAGAAATCTGGATTTTAAACACTACAGAATTACCAAATACATTCACACATTCACACATATACTTTTAATAACAACAAACAAATGATGTGGCCAATATCTAATTACACTCTGGATTCACGTGCTGCCAAAACAATTAAAAGCAATAAGCAAGATAGTATTTTATAACAAAGAGACAGATCTTAGCATTGTCTGAGAAAAAGTTTGGGTTTAGTATGCAACCTTTAGAATCTAATAACCACCCAGTTTCTTTCACTCCTCAGAAGTTTGGCTTTAGGAAATACTCTGTCCCAGCCTCAAGACAAACATTCAGTACTACTTAGCTATGGAACATTTTGGACCACCATAAAATCTTTCAGAAAACTTAAAAATCATAGGAAACATTTACTAAAAAAAAAACCACAAAAAAACCACAAAAAAACCCCAGCCACAAACAAAGAACACCACCACAACACCACCCAAAACCTATTTATATGGTATCTTCAGCTTTCTCCCTGTTTTCAGAGACCAAACTTGATCAGTCAGCTTCAGAGACAATGCAACAAAGTGCTTTTTGTGAAGACTTCTCCCTCTTCTAAGTAAAAAACTCTGAAGAAACCTCACATAAATAGAGAAATTTTTTCTCATCGATGATATTGAAATTATTTTGTTCTTAGGATATCTGTGAGATAATTAATTCTTTCAAAGATTAGTGCTTGTATAGCAACTTGCATGGAAATAACCCTCTAAGAGTAAACTTATAAAACAAGATCTATTGTGTTACCTATCATCATCACAAATTTTTCATTTAAAGCACCATTCCTCATATTGTTGAAATGTTTAAAATACAGTAAAGTTGATAGAAAACTTTTGGAAGAAGATAATCATGAAAACTGAGTTTAAGACAAGTGAAGATCCTAAAATGATATTCAGTGTATCTTTTCTGACCTTTAACATGTAAAAAGCCAAGCCCCCAGCCAGCACCACCTTACTTTTGCCCAAGAAAAACCAAAATACTAGGCATCCAAATAAAGTATCCATTTGAATGGCACAAAAACTGAAGCTTCTACTTGAATTCCGCCCCTTTTTTCATACTTCCTCTGCTGTTCTTCCTCTACTTCAAACAATTTTTCCAGTTCTTAGATTTTTGGTCAGGCATTTCATGTTGATCTTCATAAAACCTAAGGCATTACTTTCTTCCCTTTATTACTGCGCTCTTCCATCCCACTTTCTGTTTAGGACACAGGCCCATTTTTAACCTATCAATGTTTTGCCCTGCACTTTGGGAAGATCAATAGAATTTAGAGGGGAGAAAGATTATACTGCAGATGTTAAATTCTTGGGGTTTGATTCAGGCTTGGAAAAACTGATAGATTTTATTTTGCAAAAAATATTTTTCTTTCAAACATTAAGTTCTTTTTAGCTAAGTTCTTTTATTCGTTATGCCAGATATTCCACAAGTAATTGGTTTCAAGGTGTATGATATTTGTCATCTGTAACCCCAGATAGCAACCAAGCACCACACAGCCACTCGCTCACTCCCCACAAGCAGGATCAGGGAGAGAATCAGAGGAGTAAAAGCCAGAGAACTCCTGTGTTGAAATAAGAGTGATTAAGAGGGAAATCAAAAGCTGCACACGCAAACAAAACAAAACAAGGAATTAATTCGGTGCTTCCCATGGGCAGGCAGGTGTTCAGCCATCTCCAGGAGAGCAGGGCCCCGTCATGGGTAACAGTGACTTGGGAAGACAAGTGCCACCTCTCCAAATGCACCCTTCTCTTCCTCCTTCTTCCCTGCAGTTTATATGGTGAGCATGATGTCACACGGTCAGAAAAATCCCTTTGGTCAGTTTGGGTCACCTGTCCTGGCTGTCTGCTCCTAACCACCCATGAACCCCCACCTCCCTCCCCAGCACAGGTGTACGAAAAGCAGAGAAGGCCTTGGCTCCGTGTAAGCCCTACTCTGCAATAACAAAAACATCTCTGTATTATCAGCCCTGTGTTCAGCACAAATCCAAAACACAGTCCCATACCAGCCACTGCAAAGAAAATTAACTCTACCCCAGACAAACCATCACTCATCTCTGCTTCCACTCCAGGCAAAATCATCAAAAACAGCTGCAAGATGCTATTTTGAAAAGTATGCCTTACCAGGACAAGTGCTTTAGTTGTGAACACCAGATTAATTTACAGAAGCTGTACTGAAAAACATTGCAACAATACTTCAATTCTCACCATCTGCAAGGAGCCCAAAAGGTTAGAAATAAGATCTAAAGAGTACACTGCACCCCTTCAAGGGGTACATTTTTCCCCCTCAAGGATCATCAAGTTCCGATTAGGGTAGATTCATTATTGTAGAGTGTTGGGTTACACTTCATGAAGCAACCTGCAGTGACCACCAGCAGACTTACAGCTTCAGATGTAACAGACTATCAGATTTTTTTAGCACGAAAGTTTTTATGCTTTCTCCCTAAAGTTGTATGAATTCATAGTGCCTTAAATACTATCATACTAGCACTAAAAACATCTGAAAAATAAAAACCCCTCACACCTCTGTGCATTGAGATAATTATTTCTTGATTAAGTAAATGGCTGCATGCTTGTTTAACCTAAGCAATTGACTGAGAATTGTTGAGGCTCTGTCTGAGGTCCGGCCACCTAGCTAAAGTTGAATATGTTAAGTCATTTAATTTCCTTATTCAACACCACTTAGGAAAACAAGTAAATGATTCATGCATTTTGTGAGGAAAGGTAGTCAGTATTGCAGTATAATGGCAAAATCTGTGACAAATTAATGAAGTTTAAAGAATGCAAGCAAAATACATACTACAAGAGAATAAGTGTCAGCAACCTCAGAAAAAGAAATCATGCTCTATACCACAGGAATGAACTGTGATTTTGAATTAAACTTATTTCAGCAAGAATCTAGACAAAATCTTGCTGAACTATGTGATTTCTTCAAAGCACCTCCTTCTTTGAATACCAATGCAATGTTATGCCTGGTGGCTTTTGGGAGCAGTTTAAGTTTCTTGGGGCTTGTGACATAAGTGGGGAAAACATCCCTAATATGTGTATTTTATTATTAGCATTATAGTTTACACACTACTGAGTGTACACTACCTGCAGTCTTTGATCTGCATGCATATTTAGTCCAGTGATTAGTTTTGACCATGTTGGCATCACAGTGCACACAAACCATGAGAAGATTTTCACTCTTAGACAGAAGTGAAAAACTCAGAGACTGAAGGTGGAACTTCAAACAGCATAACAAAGTGTTAGTCTGAGACACCTCATACTTGCCTTCCTGCATTCCTCATAGGTGGCCACTTGAAGAATTACTTTTCCAGTTACTTTCTCTCTATTCTGCTTTTCAGCTGTCTCACAAACACAATCTTGTTGGCACTTCACTGTCAATATAACCAGTCTTATTTGAAATATTTATCTTATTTGAAATATTTATCTTATTTGAAATATTTATCTTTCCTCTTACACTCCATCTACTGTATATACCCTCTAATTTCTGATAACTTCACTGCTTTTCCTGCCGTCTGAGTGCAAGGACCTTTAGCATCGCTGACCCACTCCCCTCAGGCATCCAGAACATGACCATATTTGGTATATACCTAAAACTCACATTTTTACTGTTAAAACTTTCTGTATACAACTCTAACCCTCTTCTAACTTATGTCCATAGAATTCAAATTAACTGCCGTTTCCACTGTGCTGTTTTCCCAGGCTTAGCTGTTTTAAGTGCCACTCCACTTGAATTCACACCGTTGCTCCCCTTTTCCAGGTATATAAAGTTCAAAAGTTATTCACATTTTCAAATATTTTTCACAATTCAACATATTTGCTCTCTCCTATTGCACTGTCCAGTGTGCCAATATATTAAATGTTGCCCATTCCTTACTTGCCCATTTGGCCCATAACTCTTTTCCATGCACAAACAACAGTTTCTTCTTTGCAACCCACCATGATGTTTTTACCAGTGATTACAAGTCAGCCATACAAGATGGGTGATACAGCTGAACCAATTACAGCATAGCAAAGCAGTGTTTTAACTCTTTCCTGTCTTTTTTTTTTCATTACCTTTTGTCTTTTTTTGTGGCTGATAGAGAGTGAAGAAGGAATGCAGTGACAATTCACTTGAATGGATGGAAACATTCTTCTCTACTGGTCACTCACTGATTCTTTCACACTTCCTTCCTTTTCTTACACCAACATGCCCACAGCTATTTTAGATAAGCTTATAATACAGCTTTCTCAAGCTTCTCAGATACTTATATCCTATGAAATCCTCTAAGTGTGAGCAGACAAACCAGCTCCAAGAAGTTAAATTAAGATGCAATTTTACCATACAGTATTGGCAGAGCAGAACCACCTATATGCCTATAGTATCAGAAACAAATACACCTCCTAATTTACCTGTGACAGACTGCACATGTGTCCATCCCCTCAACAATAATATTTGTAAAATAACACCTGAAAATGAATTGGACCCTTTGGGAAGAACTGCCTCCTTTTCTAACTTTTCAAAACATAAATTTTTGCTTGTAATTAAATTATAGGTAAAAACACACATATTAAATGAAATATCTGGAGTGATTGGATTATCTTCAAGAGAAGAGCTATTTGAATATTTAAGCCTTATTTAATCAGTAAAATGAGGTCTCTAATCAGTCTTACTCTAAGGACAACGCTCATGAATGGAGCCATAGGTGCAAGCCATTTTTGCTGCAGACATTACTGGGCATTCTCAACAACTGATGAGCCCAACAAATAAGCCAAGTGTGGTATCGCAGGTCCCCTCAAGTGCAGTGAGTTTCTGTATTAATAGAGATATAACTTTATTTCATGTTGCTAGAGAAGATTTTGCATCAAGAGTATCTCCACATTTTTTACTAGTCCTTTCACTCTTTAAAATTTTTTTTGGTCCTAAAACTGAAATGTTGTTCTCAACCATAGCTATATCAATAATTGTGAACTGGGGAGTGAGTGATGTCCTAGTAACTTCTTTAGCAAATTTCTTAAAATACACCTAACAGATTCATCTATATTCCTAAAAATATCAAATCATCTACAGTGAGAGTTTGGCTATTGATTTTTCATGAGTATTTGATGTCTAGAAGAAACTGCCCAGAACAAAAATTGAGCATGAGGAGTCAGTGTACCCAGGACTTTAAACCTATTTAAGTCACTTGATCACTATAACCTTGCCTGCAGTAAGAAAATTATTACTGTTAATTCAGTGTCAGTGCAAGCATCAGGTCATAGACAAAGCCAAGGTGGGATTGCTACTGAGAGGGCAAGCTTCTTCAAGGTACTTTAAACAAACCCAGCTCTTCCTGCTCTTACTGTGTTCTTTTTATGAAGAATTTTACTGTAAACTCTGAACTGCAGCACTGCAGCTGAGCACAGCTGACGTGCATAAGCAGTAATGAAATAGCCCAGGATCAGCAGGACATTGCATGCACTTCTTTGTTTTGTAATGTAAGAATTGATGGCCATGGAACAGATAGCACTGTAATATAAAGGAGCGAAATAGCTGAAACAAGGCAATAGAAAGCAGTAATATATCACTGCTATAAGACAACACTGAGGTACTGGCCTTCAGAACAGAAAGTAACCAGGAGAAAGGTTGTATTGTGCGTGTGTGTTTTGAGGTCAGTGCTTCATGAGGCTATTTATGAGCAGTGTTTCACTTGCTTGGGCCTGTATTTAAAGTCAATATTTAGTCTGTAGGCAGCAAGGACTGGTTCTCCCTACATAATCGAACTTTTTTAAAAGGGTATCAGGCTTTTATTATATTGTTTATAGATCCAAATGGGGCTGTGGACTGGGACTCCGTTGGAGGTCAAATACGCAAAAGCAGGAGGCAGCAGCCCAGCAGAGAACAGACCCTTGGCAATTCAGGCTCTCCCCTACACTCTGCCCCAGGCACCAGCAAGTGCCTCTCCTCCTCACTGCCCTGACAGGGAGCAGATAGGCAAAGGCTAGAGGTGTCAGTCCAGATGTCTTAGCCTGCAAGTCAAAGGATTTAAGATGAAAGAATATTTTAATTATTGTCTTTATTATTAATTAAAAGTAACACAGAATAGTACTGCATAGGAGCACTCCAGAGATGGAGATCAGCTGAGCCCTGAGTATTCCCTTAGCAGTGACAAAACAGATGTACAATTGAGCAGAGTCTGATGTTTGCAAATGACATTAAACACTCTGTTAATTAAGCTTTCTACTCTGATGTGAACAGAAGACTATTCATTGACCTAAACGCTGTTTTCTTTTTTTGTTCTTTTACTATCTTTAGAGTTAGGACTTATAACTTTTACTGTCTTAGGAATTATGACTAATAACTTGATGACTTAACACCACCTCTTGCTGAGCTCCGCCCCCAACCACCCACCAGCCCCAGCCAGCATTACCACAGATCCCCAAATTAGACCTTCAAATGACACAAGGGCTTTCTCTGTAAGATGCAGTGTTCGAGAGAGTCCCTGACCTATAAAGGAATACTCACAACTGCTCTACAAAGCACACATACATGATACAATGGTTTTCTAAACCATGCTTAAGTACTTAAAAAGGCAAATAGGTGCAATTTTGGTGGTGTCGGCATTTTCAAAGCCGCTGACAAAGCATACCTTGGTACAGCTATTTCTCCCCATCATCATCCTCAAGGTACCCTGAATACTGTTTGTATCAGGCACAGGGATCATAGTCAGAAATTATTCCCTTCAGTCAAATCTCCTCTTCTTCTTGTCCCTAGGAGTCGGTTGGTCCCTGTGCACCTCAGTAGCATTTTGCTGGAGGGGGATGTACCTGTCCCACTCAAGAGCCTGACAGTACAGCATCCCATATGGCATCTGTAAAGCAGACCAAACTTGGGCATGCAGACCGAGCACAGCACGTGAGTGAGAAAGTGTTCCAATCCACTAAGCTCACCCACTCATCTCCAATCCCATGACTTTAGCCAAAAGACCAGTTATTGGGACAAATCTCTGATTTGTGTTACTCAGTTCAAGACTGTGTTCCCATACCAGAATCTTCCTAAAAATGGGCTTAATGAGCCGAATCTCTTAAGAATTACCTTCAGGCCTGCATATTACCCCAGTAACCATTTCAGTTATTTTCCACGACCTCCCAGAAATCTGAACAGCATGTTGATCTCCAAGCTCAGGGCCTGGTTCACCTTAATGCTCACCTTCAGTGCAGCCTCTAACTATACCAGGAATCATTTCTATCCTTTTTGTATTTTCTATCTTCCTTCTATTGTACATACAAGCATTGAAAGGATTTTTTTTTTTCATTCTGGCATATCTTTGCCATAACTAAGCACTATTCACAAGGTAGATTGTTTAAATGTGCAGGAATGCTGCTCCCGTGTCTCCCCCTTCCTGCCATCAAACTCTTCACTACATAAACAACAGCCAGGCCTGAAATTTTTAGAGAGAAACAGACATCGCAGTCCCATCTACAAATAAACAGCACAATATAAGTGGAAACTGGAAATATTCCCCCAAGCCACTTCAGGGGTTCTGCTCATGAGATTTTGCTAGAAAGATTGTTTCTTATTTATTTCTTCTTCCTGGACTCAACCTATTAGGAATTAGTTTGACTTCTCCATTATTCATGTCAGCATTTTTGATCTTACAAACTTCAAATTAAGCAGTTTAGCAGTGTACATGTAACACTCTCAAACCCCAAAATAAATGGCATGCTTTCCAAATATTTAGTCACCCCAAAAAAATTTGTAACAAAAATTGAAAATGTTTATTTTCAGTGAAGCCATGGTGGCATTCAGCATCCGTAACAGACAGCTCTATACTCCATATTACTGCATATGACTAAAAGGCTTACCCAAACTTTACCTTTCTCCTACACTATTGAGCCATTTTAATGGTGACCTACCCAGCAATACAACTGAGAAGACCACAGAGGAATTACTTTGTTACAGCATCATAGAACGGCTTGGGTTGGAAGGAATCTTTCAAGATCATCTAGTTCCAACTCCCCTGCTGTGGGCAGGGACACCTTCCACTACACCAGGTTGCTCAAAGCCCCATCCCACCTGGCCTTGAACATTTCAAGAGAAGCTGCAGCCACAGCTTCTCTGGACAACCTGTGCCAGTGCCTCACCACCCTCTAACATTCTATTATGTTAGAGGGTGGTGAGGCACTGGCTCAGGTGCCTCACATCACATCCATCACCTAATCTTAACCTACTCTCTTTAGTTTGAAGCCATTTCCCCTGGTCCTGCCACTACATGCCCTTCTAAATAGTCTCCTTCCATCTTTCTTGTAAGCTCCTTCAGGTACTAGACGGCTACAATTAGGTCACCCCACAGCCTTCTCTTCTCCTGGCTGGACAATCATAATTACCTCAGCCTTTGATCTGAGGGCCTTTACCCTCTTTAATCCACTTTGAGAAAAATAAACCAAGAGACCCAGGAGCATATGAGGTGTTTACAGCAAAGAATTGAAATAAAAATGTCCAAGTTCTGAAACTGTGACCAATTAGGCAGTTGACATTTAGCCAAGATCTGGACAAACATGCATACCAGATCTTTTATTTAAGCATGTAAATTAATTGAAATTAAATTATTCAACTGTCCTGAAATTTGAGAAGTCCAGAGTACGAAAAGCTTATCAGGTAGAATTTAGAGGGGTTGGAAGAAGGAGAGGGGATGTTTAAAGGTAACTGTGGGAAAGCATGTTAAATTTCAGCAGAAAACAAAGGTTTTAAGGTGATGGTTACTCAACTGCACATCCCCCAAGGGGCCTAGGAATTGAAATTCTTCAGGAAAAAGAGGAACTTTGACCCTCTGAATATACTGCTTGTCTTTGATACACAAGAAAATAATATTTTATATCCTTATGCACTCCCCCACCCTTTTTTCTTTGTTCCTGTGCAAGTAAAAATTGGACGAACAAAGTAAAAATATGACTTCAAACCAATTCAGAGAAACCTGGAAAGCTGTCAGGAATAAGAGTCTAGGGGCTTAGAGAAGCACTGAAGTGGGGGGGGAGCAGATACAAGCACCAACTTTCCTTTCATTCCTGCACTGTAGTGACCTTGTGAATGTTACAAAATCTTTTTATGCACAGTCTCAAACAGACTTTTTGTCTCATGATTTTTTTTTCACCTGAGCACGGTTCACTTTTAGAGGGGAGGAGAGACTTGGGGTTTGATAAATGGAGATCTGAATTTAGCTTGCCATACACCAAAACCAATTAAATCAGGCTGAGTAGCTCAAGAGACATTTTTAGTTTTCTGCTGAATAATCAGAAAGTATTAATAGCACTTTGAACGAAAAATATGGAAAAATGTGCTCAAGGGAAAGAGAAAATTTTGAATTGATGGAAATTTAAATAAAGTGAGTGGTTTCAAGTAACTAGGAAAAAAAATAAATCACAATGCAGTAACTCTCTGATACTGCTAGCCTGTGTATAGGGAACCTGTTTCCTAAACAGTGCTTTATATACGAGAAAACGAATGCAAAATTGAACAGAATTAGAAGCTAGAATAAGAATGCACACCTTGCAGATATATATCATGGGGATCCTAAAGGTTAAGTTCTCTGAAGCAAAGACTGTTTCAGTTCTGTGTGTATCAAACAATGAGTCCTTAAATCCACCTGCTGGAACCACATAAATAACTAGTAATTGATGAATAAATAAATAATTCCATAAACCAACCTGCTTCCTTCAGGCCATATATACATACAAAGCTTGGAATATAAGTTAGACTTGTAATAGCTTGAAAAAACAATATTTTTTGACTATTTGAAGCACAGCATTACAATATCTCATGTGCTGCAAGAAAAACACCAATGAAAACAGCTCCCAAAAGCAGAGTGTGAAATAGTGAGGAAGGAACAAGGTACTGGTATGCACTGTAACATCTAAGAAGTTTAATTACACACTAAAGTGAGAAGATAAAGAGATAAGAATAAAGTTCCAAAAAGCAGACAATGGAAAGGACATACATAAACCCTCAATTCCCTAGTATTATGCAGGACAGTGAAATATTTTTACTCCTCCAGCACAGAGCTTTTAATCACAGCTGTGCGTTTTATGACAAAAGGAATGTTTCAGATAGTGCCACGTGCCGGTTAACAAACAGATGGAAATCTACCAAAGCAACACTGTACTGCAAGAAAAATCCAGAAGCTTTCCACTGGTTCTTCAGAGGAAAGCAGTATTAGACACTTCTAGGACCACTTACACTTCATAGCAAACATCATAAAAGGTTTTCAGATGAGGTATGACTAATACATGACAGATCATACCTCTGAAAAAGAGCAGGTCTGGGGAGTTCCTTAGGGCTTGGTTATGCTCTAAGTTACAGGACTAGCTTCCACCAACATAACCAAAAATTAATTGATACTTGCTGTCATTGTAGCCATGATAGCAGAAAGCTAACAAATCTGTTTCTATTTTTCAAGTACATTTTGCAGCCTGCACTGTTGTCCTCTGTTCTTCATTTAAGAAGTAGATCACTGCCCAGCAAGAGCTCGGTGCTCCCGTGCAAGCATCACTCATAAAGCATACGTTTGCTGCAAGGAGTTATATCCAACCATTCCTGGAGTTCCTCCAGAGCATATATACAGTGTATGGGTTTGTACATTTGAAGTAGCAAAGGGAGAGATTTCTTTCTAAGTAAACTTTGTATAGAAAACTTGTTGAATGAGTCTGAAACTTGCAGCAAACTTAAAAAAGCAGCAATTGCAAAATGCACCCTCAAAAGGAGCTTTACAAAAAAGAAATGCCAATAAAGACTCTAAGGAAAAAGAATATATTTTAGTCTATATAATGTATTTGCTGAAAGTCTAATTTTTAAAAGGGTACAAGTCTAGGCCTAGTTGAAATCAATACCACTTTACAGATTATTCATTAGTTGCGCCAGTATATAGGCAGAAAGTTTTTTGTGATTTGTTATTAATTGCAACTTCAAAACAATGCAATATTCATATACACTTAAAACATCAGCTTCAAAAAGTATCTGAATAATGCCTTTTTTTTGTAACCTGACTCTCATTTTAAATTAACAGCAATCATTTATTTGTTCTGCTCCTTGCTTTTCATTATGCCTATATCACTTCCAGCCTCATCCATACAAGAGGTAGAACTAAGTATCTCCTGTCTTTGCCAGATAGCAGAGCTGAAACATAATAATGTATAGAGGATGCAAATATTTCCAAGTTATGTCCAAATGAAGATTCAGGGAAAACAGTTATTCCTCTCATGAATGACCTAATAGTTCTTTAGATCTGCCAAGCTGAATATTTTCTACATAAGCACTAGCTCTCTTATTCACTTAATGCACTCCTATAAATTCAAGCATTTTCAGTGGAGTGATAATGAGGAAGCCTACTTGAAATTAAGTGAAAAGGTTCTATATGTTCTTCATGTGTCAAATAAAAAAACCCCCCATGTTTTCTAAACAATATTGAGACCAAAAAAATACCCTTTTCCCTCTATAATACAGAATTCCAGAAGTCTATTCCTAACTAATTTAATTATTCCATCAATACCTTGGCCACTAACGTTTTCAAACTCATTCTTTTCTGTATTTTAAATCCATGCAAGGGAGTTAACTACAGACTGCAACAGCTTATTTCATGCTACAGTCCCATAGCACAACCTCAGTAAAAACTTAATCTGACTGTGGGCTCACTGCCTAGGGGCAGCAGGAAACTGCACTTTCCTTCACGTGCATAATAGGATAAAATAAAGATGGCCTGAACAGTCTTCAAATTCACTGCTTATTTATTCCAAGTGCCAACTCAGAGACACAGTCAGATTCTGTCTCACAGGCTGCGCAGTTCCTCTTGCCATCAACTCCAGGCTCCTGCCTTGGCTTTCCCCTTCCTGCTTTGCTGTATCTCATACTCCTTTCAGGATCTCTTCCTTGCTCTCTACTCTCATGCTCCTGGGACATTACGATAAAGGAGAGCGCTCTTATCCTTCCTGGGGACAATTTGTGGAGCAAACAGGGAGCCCCCTACAGAAACAATTTTGTTTTCTTGCCAGATTCCATGAACAAGACAGTGGGTTTTTCAGGGAAAAAAAAAAAGCCCCTTCTGATTTCACTAATATATGATCTTTCCTAAATCATTCCAGTCAATTTCTGGATTTATAGGACTCTTAACATGGCACTGTTTCTACAATCAAGAAGAGAAGATAAAACTTGTCACACGTTTCTTCTAGGGGTCTCTTTCATTATTTCTAGAAGGTAAAGGAAATAAAAAAGTGTCACAGGTCAAAATAATTCCTGTCAACGCTTTCTGCTACTTTTCACTGAATTGTGTCTCTCTGCCTGACTGACCCAGCTTCTTTCCTCTTTCAGCCTCTGCATGATGGATAGGACTTCTTAACATTCCCACGATCTGTTTAAACTATTACGGTTAAGTGCTATTGCTGACCGACTGTGAAGCTCATGTCAGGAGTTGGGAGCACAATTATTACTATTCCATTTAGACTGGACTGTCATTTCAACTACTCTCCTAGGTGCTTTATGACTATCCAACTTCACAACAACCAGAAAAGGGAGTTCTTCTTCAGATGACTTGTTTCCATCTAGAAGCTGCAGTTATAATTGCACAGGACTGCAACAGTACTTTTTTTAATAGAAAAATTTAAAATAGTCATAATTATCTCAGTTCTTAGTTTGAAAGAGTATTTCAGAATTAGTTTGATTTGAGACATTCGAAGTCCTGTTGATGTTATCAATGGTTTTTTTCCAACCTGAATAAAACATCTCTGTAGATATATATATTTGGGGTTTTCGCTCACAGAAGAAACAGAAAAAAAATCTTTAAAAATATTTAATCTATAACGAAAGTGTTCATATCTGTCAGATATAGAGATAAACTCATCTTTCCATATCCTTAATCACAACTAAAGTTTTGCAATATGGTAATGTAGAGACTGAATTTCTACAACTTCTAATACACAACTTTAATGACGATTCATTTTTTAAAAAAATGAATTCTTCAAGCAGAATACCAGGAAAATGCTACACAGAGGGGCATGGTCCTCTAATTCAGATTCTATAAAGACACACACAGTATAATTTATTATTGAGAACAAGAAGAAAGAAGATATTTTTTTCTCACTTGGATAACATTATAGGAAATAACATTGTGCTAAATTTTCCATTAACATAAATAATTGTCTGAGTTTAAAAAAGCTTCCCCTCATTTACCAGTTAACAATAGTTTTTTATTGCTTTATATATGTTTAAATTTTGTAACTATAAAATAGTCTACCATTTTCCTGCTTTCTAGCTGCTTTGACAGATAACATTTGCAAGAACTATGTATGTACTTGGCAAATACCAGGTTAGGCATTATAATTTCCTGCTTGTGTATAATACAGATTGATTATTCCCAAATACACCTGACATTTAAAAATAAGTATTTACTGCAAGTAGCAAAGAAACAAGAGGGAATACTCCAGGTCTCACTTTAAATCCAAGCTCAGGCATTCATTCAATGTGTGACCTCAGGCAACAGATTTGACCTCTTTCTAGTTCAGTCAATTCAGCTGGCTAAGAGCAGGAAATCATTGAAAACCAGATGCTGCATCTAAAAGCAGAGCTTCCCCAGGTAAATAAATTACAAGAGAGCCACAGGGATGGAGGAATAGAGTGTTTCCTATTGTAAGAGTTAGGAAGGCATATGGATGCAAACTGGAAATAAGCCAGAGGTCTTTTAGCCTCAAGCTTTACTTTGATATCTGAAAAATAGCATTTTTAATGCTCTACAGATTCTAACATTTTTGTGCTATAACTAGACTGCAAGATTAGATGACCTTTATTCGAACATACTCAGATCATGAAATCAAGGTGGGGTTTTTGTATTTTGCCAACATTATTGTTCACAGACATCAGAAGTATTAACACCAATGCATGATCACATCTGCAAAACGTAAGACAACGGCCAAGATTCAGATTTCTAAGGACTTTGGTAACTGCTGTAAATGAAGTCTGTGATAATTTTGGAATACTAAGAGAGTTTGGGTCTCTTTTTCCTGTAAAGGGGAGAATGCTCACGTCTTCCTAGCATTTCTTCTTTTTCCCCTTCGTCTGGTTCACATCACTTTAGACTGTTGTTGTGGCCACCAGAGTTATGAGCAAAAAGATTGCATAGGTTTCAGAACAGAAGCAACGTATCACACCCTGTCCCCCCAACATAAAATGGAAAAGAAGGCGTAAAGGTGGAAAGGTTTATATTTAGTTCACTTTTCCTACATCTAGTAAAATGGCTTCTGCTGTTCATTCAGATCCTCACCCTTTAGGGCAAATCACTAACAAGCCACACAGTCAACTTTTGATCTGAGTGTTGGACAGATAATTGAAAATATTCATGGAGATGACATAATCCTGCAGCTTTGTTAGATCACTAATAAAGGGGCTAGAGAAAAGAAGAATCTGATTTGTTAAGTGTAGCTTTTAGAAGGTATCAAGACGTACAGGAAAGCTTCACAAAATGTTCAGTAACTGACAGTAGAGAAGGTTCTGACTGCAGTGACAATGCAGCAGGACTTGAAAACTTCTCAACCCTCTTGACAACAATTTACACCACATTTGTCACAAAGGTCAAACTACATTTACCAAAACCTGAAAGAATTTATATCTACCAGCAACCTGGATATCAAGAACTTAAAATTTTTTTTATCGTTTTTAACTTTTACAGGGATGTAAGTAGCAAATTATTAGATTATAAGCATTATACATAATCCTATAAACATTTTAAGGTGTTATTGGCTGGTTTCTCTGACATTAAACTGTTCTGAGAAAAGTAATAAGTTAAAAGCCCACAGGCAATAAATGTAGCATTTTTATAGATTATTTTGGTATAAAAATACTTAATGAATAGACTTGTTTATTTATGCCTACCTAAAAAAATAGCAACAATTTATGACGGAATATTTATCTAAGAGAGCTGAGAGAACAGACTTTGAAGGTAAATGAACAGCACATGGAAAATAAATTGTTACAAAGAAACCATAAATCACAATTTTTTCATTTTTGAAAATAGAAAATTAAGACCAAAACAAGACAATTATAATAGTTGTAACTTATGAACTGTGACATCAGAAGTTATGTGTCTTCTGGTTCTCATCCTTTCCAAAATTCAGAAAATGTTCTGTGCTATGCAAACAGTGGCTGTGCTTTTATATAGCTATAACAGCTAAGTAGGCGTGCAATTTTTCCACAGAAGTAATGAAATAGAGCGAGCCTGAGCAGTCAGGCTCTGTCACATCAGTTTTCTCCACACTAGTCTCTTTTTCAAAAACTGTATACCTGTTGGGATTATTTTTTGCCTTCATGATCCAATGTCTTGGTAATTGTATTGTAGTTCAAATGCAAACATGTCTGTACACATGTACACATACATACATGCATTTGAAGAGAAGAAAAAATATTGCAGTAAAGGTAATACACTCACAGACTGAGGAGATCTGGGTGCAATATTGATTCTGACTCAAACCTACTAGGCCAACACCAAACAAATCCTCTGGTTTAGATTAATACCTTCAAATAAAATTTTACTAAGTACTGTTATAACTTTGCCTGGAATTCTGAATTCTCTATCAGGTATTTTCTCTCTGCCACTGCATGTACTAAGGAAGAAACACAGAAAGATACAAACCTCATTTGAAACTGCTGATACAAAGGTTACCATAAGATAAGTCTGATCAGCGTTGACTGCTAGAGAAAGGACAATTGAAAAGTTTTGGGGGAAAAAAAAAAAACACCTCTCACTTAGCAGAAAAAAACGGAGGAGAAAAAAACAGAGTTTGCTTCTTATCGTAAATAGATACAGAACGATAGACCTTTTCCTGTAATCAAGACTGCAGATAATACAAACCATTATCTTTCCATATTAGATAATTCAGTAATGCCATTAACTGTTTAGTTTTCCATTTAAATATCAGTCCTTGTAAAGAAGGTCAATACAAGCTTTTAACATAACACTAGAAGTAAATGACAAATTTAATATAGGCTTGCAGCATCCCACTTTCTGGAAGCACTTGATTTTCTGATCTCAATTAAGAAAAGGCAGTATGTCAGTGAAATGAGTGTTTTTACTATAGAACCCTTTGCAGCAAGGTCCAGAAATCAATTAGGCACCTTGAAGATGAATTTTTGTAGTATTTCTATGTAAGCATTAAGCACTCTAAAATCTCATGCCAGACATTCAGGCTTCCTATACAGTTTACAGAAACAGAGATCCTAAAATAGAATCCCAATAGTCATAAAAAAAGCATTAACTAAAAGAAAAAATTAAAAGGTAATACCACCTTTATCCTCTTATTTATCCTAGTTTGGTGTTACCACCCTCCTGCCTCCACTCAGGAGTTCCTGCCTCCCCTCAGAGTCCTCAGCCTCATACTTCCATCTCCTACACTTCATTCAGGGATTAAGCAAAGGGATATCATATGTCATTTTAGAAATAAAGGCAGCTCCTTTCTTTTCTGCACTGAGATCAAAACTTCATTTTTGTTAGAATCCATAGTACCATTCCCAGCAGAGGACTCTTCTTGCTAGCTTGGGAGCTATTCTGGAACTATGAAACCTCACTAAATCTTTGATGTGAACAAGCTTGCATAAGCTTTATATAGCTGAAATATATGGGAGTGGTATTGCTTTTGTTCACTAAAATGTAAAATGAGTTAATGAATGACAAGGTATTAATTCATTCTTCATGATGTCATTTTTCCTTAGATTTGCAGCTATATTGTCACAACTTATGCCTGTTCATCTATTTAATAAACCTAAAAGCATAATCACAAGATAAGCAACTAATAGTTACAAGGAATCAAGAACAAGCAACAGCAAGTTGATGAGGACTGTTAAGCTTTGATTTGCATTAAAGTTTTCTGGGTTTTTTGAGACATTCCAAGAAAGTAAAGCTGTGTGTTAGATGTGTTTTCTCACAAAAAAAAATAAGTGAAATTATCAATGAAGCTCCTACTCAGACTTTGTGCTTTCAAGGGTTAGTCAATAATCAAGTTTCAGGTTTCCAGGATTATACTTTTGGAGTTAGGTACATACATTTCACCATTTTTTCCTAAATAATGCCTCTTTTTGTTAATTTACCAGCACTCAGGAAAAAAAATTAGACACAGTTCCCATTCTTTCTTTTTTCCCTGATGTGTTCAAATCAATCATGAGAGAACCTTGTTCAAAGGAAAGCCACTGACTGAAGTCTCCCCCAGGTTGTACTGCCAGACACATTTGAAAAGATGTCAGTAAGAACTCTAATTTGCCGCTGAAGAATAATGATTGCAGGTACTTTTAAGTCCTGCAAGGTCTTTGAAACAGCTTTGCAATTTAGTGAATGGGATAAGATGTGCTGGCTTTCAATTACCATAGAACAAGAAGAAGAACTTCCATCGCGAGATCCAAATCTTAACTACATCTTCAGAGAGAAAAAGAACCAAAATGGGTATTGTACAAATAGTCAGAATGTGATAGCAGGGTCCTGTGAGCATATACATAGCAGTGATGTACAAGCAACAGTCTCAGGGCTGCGCAAAAAAAGCAACAGAACAAAAAATCACAATTAGTGTTTTTTGAAAGCCAGCACATTTGTGCTGAATTTAGGCCCTATGCAAGTCATAAAGGTCTATAGTCAAAACAGATTTTTCAAAAGACAGTTGAATGGAGGCAGGGAAAAATTATAAAAAAAAAACAGAGGTCCAAAATGAAAACTGTGTTGTTTCACATTTCTAAAGAAAACAATTCAAAGACTAATTGAACAAATTAATAGTTGCAATAACAATCAAAAGTAACAATCACAGTGACAAGGATACTCTATGGTTTCAGAAAATTATATCAAATCATATTCAAGCAATGAGTTAAGACTAGAAAATAACCCGCAACAATAACTGACCATTAAGAGTAACCTCCAAATTGCTTCAATTACTTCCTAATGTCAACTAAACACTAATTGAACTATGTTAAATGACATTGCCTTAACATCCAGTTAACAGCTTGCATCACAAATTTAGCACTATCTTTGTATCAGATAATTAGTGGCAACTGTAGGATCTATATCAAGCTGCACATTAAGGTTGGCTTAAAATTATTTCTTATTAAGGAATGTGGGTCAATTCATACAGCAAGTCATTTTGCAAGATAAGAAATGAACACACCAAACATTTCTATTTAATATAACAAGCTGAAAAAGATCGACAAAATGAAGAACTCATCTACAAAAATATTCAACAATATTATTCAGACTGTTCTGCATTTCTGCGATGTGTTGCATTCTGGTTCTGAAGAAGATCCGGATGCCATATTTGCGCACTCTAGTGAATTTTAAGACTGATGGTTGGAGGAGCTTGGAAATTATTCAGTTTGCCTGTAGAATATTAAGTCCAAATTCCCAACATATGGAAAGTGTTACTTGTCCATGAAATCCGAACAGGCACAAATCTGCTCCCCAAAATTTATATATCATGGCATTCACTGAAGAGCAAGGGTCTTAAATATTTCAAGTTTATTTCAGAATTTTGCAATAAACATTTGCAAACAAGACAAAGTATCAAGCCTTGATAACTGACAGAAAAGAATGAATAGCCCTGTTGCATGCTCTATCAGTTTAGCTAATGGTTGAAAAGTGGCACCTCCTTGGTTTTGAACCTCAGAAATGCAAACATTTATTCCTGTGCTGTCACACTCTGCAAGTGTACTGCTGAAGCCAAATATCTTTGAAAGCATGCAAACATAAGACATGTATGAACTTTGGAAGAATGAGTACATTTCAATCTTCCTCTGAATTCCTTCCTCAACGCAGGTACTTTTTAATTTAGTGATGGGAATAGTACATCTCCTTTCCTCTGCATAATAGAGGAAGAAATGACAATTTTTTCAATACCATCTAGGAAGAGATCCAGCCATCAATTAATAACATCAATAACTATTTTAAACAATCAAATTAACTTTCCTGATTTACTACCTAATTTTCATTTTTTTCATTTTCATTTCATCCAGCTCTAATAATCATGCTGCCTTAACTGGCTTGCAGGATTAGATCATCTCTAATGATGGGTTGTACAGTTGAAGCTTCCTATCTGCCCATCCTGAACCCTCATATGTAAGAATGAAGTTATAAGGAAAAAATGCCATTCAGACCCTGACTGGACTCTTTTTGGACACAGCTTCAAAAGTCTTCAAAATGTTATAGGTATCTACTTCCTGACGTTCACCATAGCATCAACTGTTAGCAATTTATTCTTTATGAAGACATTGAACAGACCATTTATGACCACTGGATTTAGGTTGGTTTTTGAGAATTGATGTTAAAAGTCTTGCAGACAGACACATATGACAAAAGGAAGCCACTATTTCTTATTTCAAATATAAATGAGATCATGCAGGCAACAGAAACAGAAAAAATCATCCTCTTGCACCAGGGCTCTCAGACATCACAGAATGAACTCAGTAATTAAAAAACCAGGAGCCTGACTCCCAGTGTTTCTGTTAATGCTTTCTCATCTACTTATTCATTTTAAGGTTTCATCAGTTATAAAATCCAATTCAAATGTCCTCTTCACATCCTAGGGACAAGTAAAGAAATGCCAGGCTTGGAAGGGGTAGCTGGACATATCTACTCATCTACTTTAACACTGCCTGCTCAAACCAAGATCAGCCACAATAGGTTGCTCAGGACTGTGTACAGTCCTGTTTTGAATATCTCCAAGGATGGAGACTACACCAGCTGGGCAACTTGCTCTGATGTTTGATCTCCTTCACAGTTAAAAATAAAGGTTTTCTTTTGAAACTCTGGTATTTCAGTTAGTGCCCATTTCCCCTTTCTCTCACTGGACAAAACTAAGAGGAACCTGGATGTACTTCCTTTATTTACTCCCGTCAGGTATTTATACATCTTGATGATATTCCCCTCTGAGCCATCTTCCTCACAAGGATTAAGACTGAGCAGCCTGTATATCCTTGTTTTCCATGGTATGCAGGAATGAAACTAATACTTTACAAATGAAGTCTGTATTTTAATTAGTAAGCTTATCTTTCTAAAATCTACAAGTACAAAAATGAGCAGATTGTTAACAAAATTTATGCAGTTCAAGTTAATTTTATTGATAAACAACTGCAAGATCAACAGATTATGAAACTGAAACTGCACAAGAGTATTGCTCAAAAGAGTTCAAAAAAAAAGCCAATTAAACTCTGGCAAAGTTCAGGCCAATATCAGGAGTAGGGCCTACTCCTGTCATAGAAGACACATATTCTGTCAGTACTAAGGCTTAACAAAGAATATATCCATTTTGAGATCTTCCTGCAACATAAATATAAAACACCGAGTTGTGAAAATCCCGACATTTCAGTTTTCGCCTGGCCCAGCAAGTAAACAGCAGTTTCGCAAACAGTGTGTTGCCCTTGCAGTTTGGGAAAACAGTAATGGCCACAGGTAACACACTCCCAAGTACAGATTAAGCCAATCTATTGTTTTCCACAGGCATCCAAAATACCTGTGAGATCTACAGAAGACATTTAAGAACTTGTGTATTTACATATATATTCAGTCGACGCCAAGAAATAGAAATTACTCTGACATCTTGAAATGTATTTGCTAAGAAGGCACAGAATTGACTCAAACCTACACGCACCAGGTTGTACATTGGGTACCCGATCTCTCCATGGGAAAGCATTTTTCCAAGATGATAAAGCATAATCCTTCTGAAGGTTTGTTTTACTCCTGTCAGGGCCTGGTCAGAAGTGAAGAGGCCCAAGAACACCAGAAATCTATTTTTGTACTCTTCTTTCCTCTCAAAACTGTAGCTATAAAGCTAATTCAGTGCAGTATTTCAATAATTAGTTAACCTTTACTTCTGCAGGCTAATTTGGCAAAGACTGTTACCATAGCACACAGCACACAACCACAGGAGGATTCTCAATAGACTGCAAGCAAATATTGCCTAGTACTGGAAATGGTTTTTAATTAATGTCTTGGAGATTCCATCTGTTAAGAAGCAGTCCTTGTTTGTGTTTTATGCTCATTCTAGCTAGGACTCCAGGTAAAGCAGCATTCTTGTTTCCAGTGAGCATGCTGAAGTCAGAGGCATAAAAGCAATCCCTCTCATTTACTATGTATTAGTGCTAATACATTTTTCAACATTAATCCTTTGAGCAAATGACACATTGATAGTCTGGAACACTAATGGGATATATTAATTGCAAGTAGTATAAGAAAAGAGGATTACTAAAATGCATGCTGGAAACAGAAAATGAGATTAAAAATGGCATTTTGGTTAAAGTTCTTCAGTCTATTAAAAAAATACAAGATGATTAGTCAAGGAGAAACTAGAAAGCCCATAAAAGAAAAATGCTGAGGGTCAAGGAGAATCTGGGAGAAGGGATTTATGTCTAAAAGTGGAAAAGAATAAAGTGAGAAACTAAACCCAAACTTAAAGGGGGAGGGGAGGGGGGAAAGGATGGTATTTCTAACACTACAAATCTTTATTCTTCAGGGGAGAGGGGAGCAAAGCTAAAGCCCAGATACTGCAGATGTTTAAACACATAAATGACTAAAACCTAAATAATCGTGAGGTTATAGCTAAATACTTACTTCCTTTAAAATATAGCCAAGCAGACCAGTTGTAAGGGAGACACCAATATCTTTGTCAGACAATGAGAAAAAGACTTGACTCGTCTTTGCACGGTAAGAAGATTACTGCAGTCTGTGTGTGCACAACCAAGGGAATCAAGTCAGAGTGGTGAGGCAATATTGACAGTGTAATCAGTACCAGAATAATGTATCTCACGGTGTTAAAATTCATAAGAAACTGTTCATAAATGATCCACGAGGAACAATTCTACTACCAGAAAACAGATATTACAGAACAGTAAGAAGAGATACTAAAAGAACAATCAAAAAGCTAGTTAAAGAAGTATATAAAAAGTGGAAGGAAATTTTGGCAGTGAACCCTGCAACACAATAGAAAAAAAAAATTGACATTAGACTGACTAATCCAGATATTTTTAGAGTAAAGACTTTTAGGATGGTTTCCTAAACAAACCATTGATTTCCTGTCCTTGGCTATTCTAAAGTTAATATTGGACGTCTTTGTAAGTAATATTACCAAGGACACATCAGGGAGAATGCAACTTCTCAGTATCCTGTTAAGAAGTCAGACTAATCACTCTTTTTCTACAATCTATTCAGGGAAAAATGATCCTAGATACATCAATACCCAAGGTGAAAAATGAGAAACCCGCATGACTCATTTTATTTTTGGTAATTACAGCCCGTGAACTGCCCCAAGAACTTCTATTATTTGGTAGTTCTTTGGTATTGCAGTTATAGTTGACAACACACCCCTTCCACCAAAGAAGTAGCCTTGGATGTTTCTGTATCACAGCTGATGTAAGAAAACATCCTATACATAGAATTACAACTGGAAGTCCAGGAAAGAGAGCACAGAAAGCACTTGGTCTCGCTGATCTTCCACTGCTAACTACATACTGTGATGAGAAACAGCAAAGGTAGAAAGTGCTTGGAGATAAGGACATGAACACACAATTGTGATAACATGTACTCTGGTACCATGGTATTGAAAATTCCTGCAAGAATTCACTGGTAAAAACTGTGTATAGGTGTGTATATATACACAATATACAGCAACCTCAGAAGAGCCATTAAGAAACTACCCAGTTTCTTCCACCTTTTGACAGCTTTCTGAACCAGGGAAGACAGCAGCACTGAGAGGAATGTTTCCAATGCACAAACCAAAAGAATTGCAATAAGTATAGACACTGGGGGGTGGGGAGGGGGGTTTGATGAACAAGTATGTTGAGTTCCTTTGCGGTTTTTTTAATACTTTGATTGTAATACCTGAGACAGGAGGTAGGCAGTATGGGATTTAGTGATGAAAGCCCTATGGAATTAAGTGAAGCACTTTGCTTCATACCATCCAAGAGTCTGACCTCTACTGCAGCTAGTGGAAGGTAGACCAAGTCTGCCCTGGGACGAACCCAAACACTTCTCAGCAGCTAAATGGTATTTTAAAACACCCAATTAAATTGAGATTTTATTACCTCAAAATAAAAAAATAATCTGTAAGAGACTAAAATGACATTTTCCTAATCTGAACAGATGCAGTGAAAGACAAGCAAGACAGATGTTTGCAGGGGAATCCCTAAGCTACTCAGGCATGATTCTAACTGAACTGCAAATACTCAGTTTCAGAAAACCTGCTGCAGATTGTATAATTTAAACAATATGATATGTGCAGCAACAGGGATGACCAGGAAATCACTTGGGAGAGGTTTTATTCTCTTTATGGCTTTCAGTACTATCACACATTCCAGGCAAGAAGTCTACAAATCCTGGTTGCTTTATCCCAGTACATGGAAACTGTTAATCAAAGCTTACCTGTGGATCTACCAGTGCAACTAAAAACGGTATCTGTATATTCTGTCATAACATTTCCTGATGAATTATGGACATTTCTCACATGGTGCACCTGTGACATATTCCACTACACATATTTGTACTTTTTCTATCATTAATTTACTTTTTGTATAAGAAAAATGGCCCCCACATTTTCTTGTTATATCTCATGGATCATCTAGAGAACTCACTGAAGAACACAGAAAAAATATAATAGAGAAAAGTCTTTTTCAGGAAATTAAAGCTTGTGTAGGATACAGATTAGTCTAAAGGACTTTATTTTTATTTACAGAGCAAATCTAAGCAACTAGATGGAACCTGAAGTCAGTTATTCATCTTCACTTTTTTTTAAGGCAGAAAAAATATTCCTAGTTCAGGCACTGTATCTGCTGTTTTAACCACAGGATACAGGTATTTATAGAACAACTGAAGTATTATAATGGAGATTTGTGCAGTAAAAGGGGTTAAAAAAGCAAATGTTTTGAGTACCACACACTGATTTAATTACTAGATGGATCTGAAACCCCAATAGCTGGAAAGCCAGAACTAGTATGTATAAAAGCATCCTTTGTCCTCAATCCTGTAGACTTCCACACAGTTTGATACCTGCATCCCACAGATTAATTTGCAGCACAAGCAGCTTATTACATAATATGCTGTTGAGAGCTATGCCATTGAGAAGGTCTAATGGAATCAAAGGCATTTTAAACTCACCAGCTGGTCTGACAATTTTGGTAGCAATCTTAAAAATAAAATACCCTCAATGATATGTAAAATTTCATATTTTCCTATAAAATATTACTGTTCATCTAAAAAAAAAAATCAGATTTACTGAGAGTAATTGGAAAACTAAACACTACAAAGAGAAAGTACAGAGCAAGGCCTGGCCTTTCTTGCTGTCTCAGTGCAGGCTTTTATCTCTATTAGAAAGAGGATGTAAGCTTTTTAACTGGAAGTGCATTTTTTTCCCATGAAAGATAAAACAATTCGTCCAGCCAAAAAATTGGAAAACTCAAAGAAACTGAAATGCTTTCACTTCAGCTGAACTGCTCGTATCTAAGATGAATTGTGAAAGAAGATCAAACTTAGGTAAGTTAAGTATTAGCCAGAAGTTAAACTTTTCCATTCACTTTAAACCTAAATTCTGGTGCACTGATACTCTCTGCAGCCTCTAAAAGATTCAGAATGAATAAACTCCTTGTGAGCATTGTGTTACCTGGGTTTAAAGGATGTCGTAGTTACAGAAGAAGCTGTATATTTGCACTCCCACCTGTGACAAGCCTGGGATTCTGTGCTTTAATTTTTGAAGAACTATATAGGGCTTCTCCTGGAAGAGGATTCACGGAATTATGATTATCTCTTTTATTAAATTCCACATGCAATGCAACTCCAACCATTGTTCATAGAATCACACTTGAACATCCCAGTAAAAATTACAGTGCAAGTGACACAGTAACTCAGGCCTCTCCAAAAACAAGTGGTTTTATTTCCCCATTAAGTAAGAGTTAGCAGGACTGCTTGCAAAATTTTCTCACCATTTTTATCCCCATGAACTCTAGTAACTTCCATCATTTTAAAGGAGAAGCAGCATAACTTGATACCCATGTAATTATTCTCTCTCCCTCAGGTGGTCTTCACTTGCTTGCCTGCCTGCCTGTGCTCACTCAGAGACTTTCATGTGAAGATAAGGATCCTCTTTGATCTCCGGCTACCTCCTTGGGGGCCTAAGACGTTCTTTTCTCTATGGAACCACCCCAGTAATTTCGTTCCCATTGATGGTACAACTGCAGCCTCCTCAAGAGACTTTGTTATTTTTTTCTTACTCAAAATTTGTACTGGGCTATATTTCTTTTTATTGTTTCAAGGTTACAGCAAATAAATTCATATTCAGGTTAGGAGAATGGAAAGTGATGTATTCATGTACAGCAATATAATTTCAGACACTGGTATCTTGTCGGTGCAAGTCTTCACAGAGGCAAAAGAAACAGCAGACAGTGTGAGAATGTGTGCCTATGTTTTGGTTCTCAGATACTTGCACGCTCAAAATGTCTTACTGGGTTTCCTAAAAGAAGCAATATGGAACTATAGTATTTAATTCTCCAGGTTAATAAAATTTTCCCAAATGTTTTTCTTTTGGGGTTGTTTTTGGAGGGAGGGAGTAACATTTAGGAAAACATTTTCACCATGAGTCCTTTGCTCAGTTCCAGCCCTAAGGAAAATGCCGCTTAGTGCATACCTAATTATTTTCAGATAATTTGGTGCATTTGAAGTTATTTCCTTCCCTCCAAATCTATACCTCTAATAATTGGTGTTCTGTCACAGACTGAAAGCATAACTCTAAACAAAGATAAAAGTAGCCTGACAGCTGCACAAAGATGTAATTAGGAATCTCTATGTTTACTTTAAACCATTCAATTGATGCAGAAACATATGAATCAGATGATGTCTTCATAATATCCTCACAACACTTTCAAAGTCAGATCATTCAAGAGATGTCATTTTCTCCCTCTCTTAAAAAAAATGTATTTTCAGGGCCACAGTTCAGTTTAATAATTCATTAGCAGATCCTTGGAACTGATGCCTGGCAAGACTTTCACAACTGTGGGGTTTTTTTGTTCTTATAATTGCTGTTTCTATTCAATTCAAACTCCGCACTCTTATTTTCAATCATGTCTGTCTTGGAATGACTTTATGCCGTTGTATCCCGTATCCCCTGCCCTACAGCCAGATATGAATCCCGTGCCTTTCTGTGCCTTTAAAACTGGGTGCAAGAGAAAGAAAAAAAGCCAGAGCAAACTTTCCAAAGCAGTCTGTGCTCCAAGGTCATTACTGCTACAGCTCTCTGACAGCTTCAGCGGCAGCAAGAGCAGAGGAAAGCACCTTCCAGCTGTTCCCAGCTCCTGGCTCCTTTTCTCAGAAGAGAGAGATGGAGAGTTAAATTCCTTTGTTTCCCTGAGACTTTGGATTCTTCTTCTTTTCTTCTGGAACTGTGCAACAACACCAAAACATCATCCAGGAGGCCCGGAGGGGCCAAAAAACCAGCTCCAAAGAGGAGGAGAGAGACCACATGCACAGAAGGACTTTAAAGTCTTCCCAGGTTTCTCTCCACAGTGAGAGATTTTATTATTTATCATTATTATTCTCTTACCGTGTTTGTTAAATAAAGGTTTTTTTCCTCTTTCACTTCCCTCCGAGGAATATTTCTTTCCCTAACCTGGTGGGGGAGGGGCAGCTGTAACCTGCCTTCTATCAGAGGACGTTCAAATTCAGACATTCCTCCAAATTTTGTCTCAAACTGGGACAATGTCCAAATAATTAACCATATCAAGAACTTGATAACTGTACACCTGCTGATTTAAAATGCCACGCTTATTTTAATATTTTTTGTACATCTTTTCTACAATTCCCTAAATAGCCACTTGCACTTTTTCAAGGAACGACCTTGAAAAACCTGGTTAGTGACATAAGCACGCTGGGACTAACCCGGGGTCTGCCTTCTGATATTTTCTTGAAAAATCCAAAGGAACTCCACATAGCACAGCGGAAATTACTTAGATTATGTTGGCAAGAAATAGGATTCCCCTATGGCCCCAAGAAAATATTTTTTAGGACTAGGGAAAAGTTCCTGTAAGTAAAGGACAACCTCCAAAGAGTGGCCTGGTATTGCAAAAAGCCTACTCAGCTGTATAAAAAGAAAACATCAGACTTAAAGCTATTTAAAAGGTGATCTAGCCTCATCAGGCTCAATGAACTCTTGGTATTTGCTTAAATATTTACATTTTCTAATCTTAAAAATGTTTCTTTTCCCTTTTGCTGCACAAAACTCTCAGAGAAAAGCTCACCATTTTCAATCAAATTATGCTCATCAAAGTGATCTACTGCAGAAGTGAGCTATCCTGTCCTGCTCTGTCCTGTCCTTTCCCATTCAGTATAGTTAGACTCTATCCTGCCTTGTTTCACACCAATATCACTCTGCTTTTGTCGCCTCTAGAACTGAAGGACTGCCATAGCATAAGAAGTGACGTTGACTACAGCACATTTTACACCAATTAAAGTAAAAAGAGAACAATCTGTAATAGTTTTCTTCTGAATACCCACTCCTCCTCCTGTAATCTCACGAATTTTTCATTGAGAGAAAGAAAAGGTCAGTCAACAGGGAGACTCTTTAAGACGACAGATTCATCCTTGAGATCACTAAATCTGAAACAGTTTTAGAAAGAACTTGTAACTGCTAATGATAAAAGGTTTGACATGATTGGCCCACTGTTCCCATAGGACAAAAACCACTTTGAATAGTACATCAAGATCCTCTACTACTTGAAACTACTTCAGATAATAGGATATAAGGACTTTAAAGGGAGATATTGTCAAGGAACACATGAATATGGCAAGATTTAATTATGCCCTTACAATATTTTAAACTCATTAAATGGGCTATATGGGCTGGATCCAAAGATTACAGTATTCTATGAAAAGAGTCCAACTGACAAGAAAAGTGTTATAAAGCAATTATTCACTTACTTGAAATTCTTCTTCAATTGGCAAAGTCATTCAGCAGATCTGTCACTTGCAAACGGTCAGCTCACTGTGCAAGGAGCAGGAGTTAATATATTTTTATATGAGTTAATATCTTTTAATATTATAGTTAATATATTTTTATATTTATATGAGTTAATATATTTTTATATTATAGTTAATATATTTTTATATTTATATGAGTTAATATATTTTTATATTTATATGAGTTAATATATTTTTATATTATAGTTAGTATATTTTTATATTTATATGAGTTAATATATTTTTATAAAAAAACATAGTCACACAGGAAACAGACATGTTTTCTGCTATGAAAGACATTCACAAAAGTTTTGATAACGTCGCAAGCCATTTGTCATGAATGTACCATGAAAGTGTGGCAGCAGGAAAAACAGAGACTAATTAAGAAATCACAACGTTATAAACCCAGAAAAAATCAAGCAGGCACATTCAACATCCACAGTCAAAACTGTAAAATAAGAAATATGCAAGTATGAGCAGACAGGTGTTCTTTCTAATTTTTGAAAGAAAAAAACCACCAAAAATCAGAATACTGTATTATCAGATATATGACTGTGCCACCAGACATACCTACAGAATCACACAGAATGAACTAGGTTGGAAAAGACCTTTAAGATCATCTAGTCCAACCTATGACCTAACACCTCCTCATCAACTAAACCATGGCACTGAGTGCCATGTCCAGTCCTTTTTAAACACGTCCAGGGACTGTGACTCCACGACTTCCCTGGGCAGACTATTCCAGCTCACAATCACTCTTTCAGTGAAGATTTTTTTTCTAACGTCTAACCTAAACTTCCCTTGGCACAGGCCTTTTCAGCTAAATAACCTTAGAGGAACATTCTATTAAATTTGCAAGAAAAATTTGTCAAAATATCCTTCCCTACTCTCTAACTGCATGTTGACCAAATTCCTTATTGATCTCAATGGAATAGCAGCACCCTATTGCATTATAGCAATGTTCTCATTAACTTTCAATATGCAGCATGCTTGATGTAGCCGTGAGGTTTTTGTAAACTTGAAACTATTCAACAGCTGAGAGAAACTGAGAAACATATTTCATGAAGACAACCTGACAAGGCCATTTGGTGAGCTCAGATTTTTCACCCAGTGTCAGATATTCTAATTATGACATTCAGCTGAAAGATGTTTTGATTGAAGTAAAGGCCTTACTTAATCTGCTACAAATGGCAAATTACCCCTTTATCTATCCTTGTACTCCATCTAGTGCAAATTTCACGTTATCTTTGGAAATTTAAGTAAAAGCAAACAGAAGTACAAAGAGAAATTTTCTCACAGTGTATCAACCAATAGGGCATGGATATCTAAATGCCAGGTCTGTAGAACTGCCCAGCAGATGTCATTTATGCACCAGAACTGGACCTAATTGTCAACCACAGTGCCTTAAGGCTTCCTCCTTCCTTAAAAGGCTGTGAGGACTTAAAGATCACAGTCACCTGACTCCCACTGTGACAAACTGTGTAAAGAAGCAAGTGCTTGCCTGCCACCACCGAAGCCCAGCCTCCCCCAAATATGCCTCCAAGGATACTTGGAACTTGGACTGAAAGCTAAACCACCATGATAAGATAAAGGTGGTACTATTGTCCAAGAGTTACCTGAGGCCTAGGATGAGATAAACAAAGGGGTAGAAGAATGTATCACTGATAATGGACACAAAGAATACCCAAGGAAAGCCAGCTCAACAGTTGTGCTAAAATCAGTTCTGACTGAGTAAAAGGTCAGGGGGCCATTGCAGCCTATCAACTCAAGAAACCCATCAACTCAAAAGAACAAATTTGCATTAAACAAGGCAATTGTTTAACCAATAGAAGAAGAGAAAAGAGAACTGTGTAGCCAATGGGCATTAATTCCTTTGTTTGCAAAAATGTATAAATAGTGAAAAGTTTTAAGCAACGTGGGGACACCCACTATCAAGAAGCCCGCAGTGAAGAAGGACCAACAGGATGCCACTGGATCTATGGGTCGTGACTATCTTCTGCTTGATCTCTCTCTCTCCTTTATTTTCTATTTCTTTCTATCTCCCTACCTTATATTATACTGTTAAATATAATCTGTGCTATTGACTTCAGCATACGGTCTTGTTTGCACCTTAATTCGGGCAGAGGCATCTCTCAGTAATTGGATCTTAAAGAGCTTGCCGACAACCTGTCAAGGGGCAGCCAGTAGTGGCAGATTACTTATGCACAGTTTTCCTGGATTTAATAACTTAGGCAAAAAGGACTTTCTTTTTTTCTTTTGCCTAGCATATCTCTATTTCATTAAGGCCCTGTGGCTGCTTTGCTGGGCATCCTAACTTCATTCTACTTCCTGAGTAAAAAGGAAGGCAGCTGGAGAATAAACATCTAGTTACACAAGCAGGTCTCATAATCACAATCAGAAACAAAAATTGTGAAAGTAAACATGACTTCATATGTATTTCAGCCATTCTAAAAATAGATCTCTGCATTTACTTCTCTAAGTGGAAGTTTGGTGGACAAATCTAATTTTCAGTGACTCCACCAGGTAACACAGAAGCTCTTGTAAATAAATGGCCATTTGGACACACATCATGACAATAAACTCATAAGTACTACATTCTGCAGTGTTATTACACTAAGTGATGAATAATCTGTCAAGGTAAAGAAACAACTCAAAAAATATTTCTAAGTCTGACTTTGGACTGATATTAAGAATAAGATGTTAGAGACAAAAAAAAAAAAAATAGTAGAAAAAGCACTGACCAATATTCATAGTAGCACATTCACAGCAGCACAAATCAAGTCTTAGGAGTTATTAGCTGACATTGTTGCCAATTACTTTGGCTAGAATAAGTCTTTATTTAAGGTGCTGCAGTGAACATATGACCTAGCAAGGAGACAAAAATACCTTTTTTTCAGAAGGCTTACACTTTTCGTTTCAATGAAAGATCCTAGAAAGAGTATGAATAAAAGAAAATGAAATTTTGTAAAATTGCACACAACTCACCATCTGAAGTTCCTTTCAGCAGTTAAAAAACATTATCAAAAGCATCTTGATGTACTAGGCATATAAACATAGACCCATAAAGCATTAGCAGCTTTAGTAAGGTCAAACTTCAGGGAAATGAGGTTCCAAAATCTCACCAGGAACATCTGAAACATTGCATCACAAGACATTTTTAGAAAATTTAATTTCAAATTTTATTTAGTTTTCCCTTAGCGATTCGTCTTAGACACTTATCTGAGAAAAAATACTCTAATTTAAGCACAAAAACTATCAAGAAAGATACAAGATATTTTATAGGGAAAAAGTGTCTTATAAAATAAAACTCAATTTCTTTTCAGCTATCAAATAGTCACACTGATGTCAGTAAGATTATTCATCTGCTTAGATTTAAACAGATATCTTGTTCCTTACAGAAGCAGTGTATTAGTCACTGTCTCTTTTCCCCCAAGAATGAAGGAAGTAGAAAACATGCTGTAGTACATAGTCAAAACAGGAGCAGATGTTATCTTTGACATGGCTTGACTTTTTTTCTAAGTTGAATACATTTTAGTTTGACTGTATGCTTCTAATGCTGAGTTTGTCTCAATCATTGAATTTGAAAGTACAAATTTCACACTGTTAAGAAAAGTAGGAGAGCAATATTCTAATATCATGCTTTTAGAATACTCACTGTAATTTTCAAACAAATACTGCAAGTTACAATTGCAGTAATACAAGTTCTCCTGTTAGCAGTTATTCCCAACCAGGACCTCCCACTAAAGAGCAAATTGCTAGATTGTTGAAATCTCTTCCGTGTGGTTTCATTTAATAACTGAAATGTTTTCCAGAGCTCTTTTAACCAAACCTCTCAAAGTTTTCTCATATCCATATAAACAGAATACAATTACCACACTGGAAGGATCATGGAAAATAATGAAGTAATAATGAACAATAATGAAGGACACTGAGTTAAAGTCTTGAGCTGCTCTCAAAATATTTTTAGCAATGATTTTAAGAGCATATCAGATCATTCTCATTAATACAGATAATGATGTGGAGAATTTTTTTTGCTCTTTAAAAATACACAATACCCCAAATCATAACACACTCAAATGAAGGGGAAATCTTTTATAGAAGTTATACAAAATGCACAAAAGAGGACCAGTTTCATATCAGCATTTGCTAAGTTGGATAGCTGAATGTTAGGCAAATAAATGTTGGTCCAAGGTAATAGAAGTATGGGCTTATAAGTCATAATTTTTAGCACCTGTCAGAAAAGGCTTTTTTTTACTCAGGTCCTTTTTCCACTGTCCGAGAGAAGGTTGTACACTGGTTATCACTTGACACAGAATTACATGAAGGAAAAGATCTGTTACTGAGGGTATATGACGTATTTAGCATTTGCTGACAAGGGTTAAAAAAACTAGAAATTGCATGTTAGAACTTACTAATTTAAACTGCAGGAAGTGCAAACTTTCCAAACAAATGGTGAAAAATTATTAAACACTGAAACAGCTTACCTCAGATGGTGCATTTACCATTTTTAAAGAATTTAAACTTTTTCTTCCACTAAGAGTTATGCTTGGATCCAGCTTTCCTCGGGTAGCCTTTGGCCTGCTGCTTGGGCAAGGAATCTCAATTCCAATCTCTGCCCTAATACTGTTATGTCACTTTGGAAAACACTGTTCATTTTACCCCAAAATGACCATGACCTTATAGGTTGTAAAGACAATTATAATAAATATTTTATGAAGTCTTTACCAAGGAATGAGGTTAGTTTCTGAACTCTCTCTTCTCCCAAAAATAACTTCTACCAAAGGACTGCTGCGAGCATAACCTTTTCCCCACAGCCATAAGCAACTGACTACAGCTTGAACAAGGATACTGAAGCAGTTGGCTGTCTGAATGGTTTATAGAGCTTTCCTTCCTGTGAGTAAATGATATGCCTGCTCAAATATTAATATGCAAGAGAGAAGGAGGTCAATTTATCCCTCTTGTATTACTGCAGTATAGCAGTATATAGAAAAGAGGTACCTTTGGCATTCCTTGGGCTCTCTCAAACATCGGGTCTCAATAATGCTAGCATCCCTAGCAACGTCCCATCATCCCATTATGGATCACACTACTTGTAGATCCAAACAGACCAGTTTTATTAGCATTCCAGAGCAAGGGCTGGCATGAAATGAACAGGTTTCGTCTGTTAGCTTTTGTAAACATGGGATTACTCCTCCAACCAAACTAAGGTAAAGACATTTACATTGCTAAAGCTTGGTGGAGAGTCAGTTCCAGCACCTAAATAGGCTTGAAAAGTACCCTCAGGGGGGTACTCAGTAACTCCACTAACCAAGTCACACTAAACATTTTCATTCTTGGCAGTTTAAGCACTTAATTTTTGATACTAAATCTTCCAATAGTTCTCCCCTTTCCCTCATCATCCTCCCAGATCTGCTGTAATTGGTTTGTTTTGAAAACCATTCCTACAACCACTAAATATCAGACAAGCTTGTTTTTGATGGCCTTGCAACAGAGTACAGCAAAGTTTCAAACCCAGTGTCAAAGCATTTATCAAGACATAGGCCTTCTGCCCTGCTAGGCTGTCATGGGAACAAAATTCTTTGAAGGGTAGATTTGAGTCAATGGTTTTGTCACACGAGAACACACATTCTCAGCTAAAAAGCAACATGCTGATTTATATCACTGAGGAAGCAGACTCTTGGTGTGAAACTATAAATAACTTACTTATTAAAACTTCTGGCATGATTAGCAGGAATTTGATTTTTTATTGTCAGCCTCATAATAAGAAAATATTACTGCTAAAAAAGGAATCCCATTTGCAGCAGATGTTGTCAGGGAGTCAGTTCATGTGCAACACCACAACCATGCAAATTTTCGTTTGTTCCTAGAAATGTGCACTAAGTTTGCAATGAAAATCAAAATGCTAAGATCAAGAAAGCAAAAGCATGTTATTGCCTCTAGCAATGAATGCTGATGAATTACCAACAATCTTCTGCTGCCAGGTCTCACTGTTTCATAAGAAACAGGCTGCAGCAGAAAGATTTAAACACTGTTCCTGACACTACTCAGGTTTGTCCTGTTCTTTTTGTGTAATGTAAGTTGCTACTACACCAGCATTTGTAAAGAGCCATTAGACTCCCAGATCTGAAAGAACACTTTGACTACTGCTTTGGTTTTCCATAGCAAAACAGCAGGTATTGACTGGACTCAAAAGGCTGAAGTGGTCTTTTAGAAATATCTTAGTACTGCTAGATACCAATGGAAGACAAGACCATAATACTGATTTACTAGAACACAGATATAAATTTGAGGATCTAAAGCTACAAGTTTTCTCAACAATTTACAGTTTTGTTAACCATAAAAGTTAAAGGAAAACAACACATTCCTCCCACGTGTTCAGATTTTAAAAACCCTTTAAGAGGTTTTCTGGTTTTTCTTTGCTTTGCTTTTTGATTACAGCAGATCTCCCTGACAGAGGCAAGAAGCAAAGAAAGATTAGTTACATACTGCAGCCACAAGAACTAAAACTTTAGTTTAGAGAAAAATTTCAAAAGCATAAATACATCAGATATCTAACATATTTTAAAATTTCCCATTGTGACAGATACCCAACACTACTTCTAGTTCTAAAGACATGTAAACAGTTATTACATGGTTCCTCCTAAACTCTAATTTAAATTTAGAATAGCTGTATACCACAAGTCACTAAGGACACACCACAAACATCTGAATATACAAGAACGTCACACAGTTTAAAATAGCTTCATTTTATAAAAAACTTGGAGATGGTAAAAAAAAACCATCCACCAGACACTATCTTCCATCAGTTTAGCACATAGGGAAGTTTACTCCTTTTCCTTGGTAGAATAGAGTAGAACTTGATTCTTACAAGTCAGGATGGAATAAACAAAATATCTAGAACTGTATTTAAGTGGTTGGCATTGCATAGGTAAGAGGTACTGCATACCTCTTATAAGGTAGATTTTCGCCTACAAATATTTTTTCCTGTGTTTTTGCACCTTCACCATGAGAAGTTTAGTCCCACAAGATCAAGTCCAAAGATTCAGATGTGCTGAGCCTGTTAGCCAAACTGTAAACACTAGGCCTGTTGTGTCAGTGTATTCACGTCAGTCCACAAGAAAGACATCAGCATGAATAGTACAACCTATTCAGCCTGGGCTGCCAGGCTCACCTGGAGGCAGCCTATCTTGTCAGACAGCATAACAAAGTCAGCTGAGCTCTCTCAGCTCCACCTGCTCCACTGCGGACAGATTCAGGCTGTACTTTGTGCTTGCAATTTTATTTTTATTTTCTGAACAGAAATCCCTATGGATTTGAAATAGCGAGATTATTACAAAGCGTGTGTTTAAAAGCTTTGCTCACTGCAGGTCAGAATGGGTAGAATACTTTAGGTTCCTTCTGGCATTAGTGGACTGAAAAAAGGCTTTAGGATCATCCTACTCCAGCGTTCAAATGTACCACTCTGTCATTTTATATAGTGATTTCACTTTACAAAGTTCGTACGCAGCTGAACTCTTCTGGTCTTCTCGTCTGCTAGCAGGTAGGTTGAAATGTACCACTGTGTAATGATGTTAATGACATATACTTTTCTATTTAAACATTATCTATAGAACAAAACCACAATGGGCTTTTCTTTAGAATTTACAATACTAAAAGTAACAGCACTAGCTTTCTTTGTGAGAGTTTTATAGGGGGTTTTGCTGCTAAATAGTCATGCATAGTGATTTATAAAAATCAAAATAAGTCGCAGACTTTTCCTGGCTGAATCTACATTGTTGTAGAGAAAATAATATGCCTGGCATCAGTTATAGGATGATACCATGATTTCATTATCTCTTTCCTGGTTTGTGTGTTTTCCCACCAAAAAGAAATTTCTATCACTCGAAAATGTGCAATTGTAATTTTCATAGAATTTTGTTTGTTTTTCTATTCCTTCTTTCACTTCCCCCTAAACACTCGATACCTCAAACTCTCTTTGTCCTGCTTTGGAATCCCTGGTGTTGAATTCTGCCAAACTGAGTATCCGTGGTATTGAGTTCCTCTGAGTCATTCTTCTGACTGATGACACTAAATCTAAAGATGGCACTTCAAAATTTAGCTAAGAAGGATTCTGGCAATGCACCCTGAATTAGAAAGCAGTGTGCTGCAGTCCGAATAAAGGGTGTCATTAAAGATGCATCCCTCTCTGCCTCTTTAAATCCTTGAGAAAACACTGGGAAAAAAGGGAGGAAGACAGAAGTGGCCTTGGTAAGGGAAATGTCACATCATTTAAATCCTGTTAACTGTATGAGAAAAGGTATGGCAAGAAAAGTTTCACTCCAATCACATTTCTAAGGTCAATTGTTCTAAGTCAGTTTCTTGAAATGTGTGTTTCCTAAATTCCCCCTGCTTCCATCCCATTTTAGGCATTGAAAACCTCTCTTCCTAAGCATAGAGAATTTCAAAGAATTTAAATGGCTTTCTATTTCTAAGTTAAATATGCAATTCCAGTGTAAATTTAGGATGACAAATATGTAAAAGCAGTAAAGCTAGAGGTAATGAGGGTGATAGCAAATGGCAGTGCTACAGAGAAGGATATTCAAAACCATTCAGGTAAATCCTAGTCCAGAATTATCCCCTTCCTTGCAATTTTGATTAAGCAAGGGAATGCCACTAATAGTTTTCTCAGAAGAACCACATGATGGCAATGAAGGTTAATTAGATCACAGCTTTAATTATCACACAATAAAGTGAAGGTAATCAGTTTTTTCTCACTCACTGTCCCTTGCTTAAGGGATGCTGTCAGTCATAGCCACATCTCGGGCTCCAGCTAAGATCACATGGCCAATACGTAAAAGAGGAAAAAAAAAAAAAAAAGAAATCCCATCTGAACCAAGAACATTACATTCAAAACTTTATAAAATCACAAACAAGAAAGTGCATGTCAGAAAGACTTTTGAATGCACACACACTTCTTTTTTTCGTACAGTATCTAGAGTGAATGTTTGACGAACCTCACTTAAGACAAATCCAGTAAAATTCAACACAGTTATGATGGAGATAAAATCTATCCTATATCTCTAGAGCATAAACTGTGCTTGACTTCCCTGTTTTCTCTTTACTACTTTCTCTCAACAAATGTCAAGTTTGAAAAGAATGGCATTACATTATTTAACAGCCTCTGTTCAGCCCCACGAAGACTGAGATCCAAAGCTTTCTCTCCACCACAAGCACTGCCTGAGCCTTACCCAATAAACTTCACAGTCAGTGCCCAAACACAGCCACGCTCTTGCTGCAGCCTGCACTTTGATTGGCCTCCCCACAGGCTGAACATTAGAGAAGCCCCAAACATAGCCAAAATGAAAAATTTCTCAAGATAACTCCACTGTGAAGAAACTTCCCATCTGTGTGATTGTTGTTGGATAGTTTGTATGTGACTCAACAATTGTTAGGAGTAGGTTTGGTACAAAGTCTAGGGGTCCCAGGGTCACACCAGTGAGCACACAGACCTGCTTTGAGCAAGCTACTGGTGTTGGCTGCTACCCATCGCTCCCTGCCAAGAACAGCCCCTTCCTCCATACTGACTTCTGACTGCCTGATATCCTATGTCCCCAAACTGGCTTGTGAAAACCATCACCAGGACATTATAATAGCTTCATTTTAATGTAAAGATAAAGCTGTAGTGGAGGGACAGCAACTTGCTTAACACCCACTCAGTCAGTTCTAATGGCAAGAACTCCAAATTCAAGCACATAGTTTAGCTCAAATATTCACAGTAGCATAATGCTTGTTTACCATATTGTAACATCATTAAGTGGATTGTAACTCAGACTGCTATTGCACATTGAACAGCAAGCACAAAGTTTGAAAATAACTAGCATGCAGAATTAACTATAAATATTTTACGGTGTTAAAGTCAGTTACTCCCCTTATTTCTGGAGTCATATACTACACTCATTTTAACAGCTTTATCTTCCATTGACATCAATAGCTCCCAGAAGATTAAAAGAGAAAAAAAGGACTACACAAAACTACAATTTTTAAAAACTGCAAGAGAAGTTCATTCAGATGGAAAGGCAAACATGTCCCACGTTTGTTCTCAACCCCATCACTAAAAACACTTTTTATTGCAATAGACTTTCACGGCAATACAATTTTCCTTGTATACAAAAGAACTTAAAACATCTGGGATACAATTATATAGATGCAGATACCTCTCATTTCTAGAATTAGGATAAGCAAGAAAAAGCAGAAGTGCTATTGCCATAATTTTCTGCTTCAAGGCAAACTTAAAAAAAAATAATAAATGTCTTCTGATCAAGCAATTTTTCCATTTCATTTTCCTGAAATCACACTGTATACCTCTACCATGATGATTAATGTCTTTTACATAGTAAATGTACATTCAATGGCTATGTGCAGCCAAAGCCTTCCTGCATAACTAGTTTAGTGTGTGCAACTGCATGCACTCAGTAAAGAGCTCCTGTTTCTGGAAATTGGGCCGTTTAATTGCATTTTGTGTTTTTGTGACAGTCAGTAACCAAGTCTGTGAGTACTTGCTTGCTCATGTACACTGCAATTATATAGTCTTCACCTACACAGGGGTTTTTTGCATTTTCACTTGCCATTTCTAATTTCTCCAGGCTCTGATTGAGTAGACTGTGTCTCAAGGGGGGAATTCCCTCAGAACTTTGTTCTCCTTTAAGACACCTGCACTCAATGAGAAGAGGCAGCTGCAGTAATATTGACTCTAAAACACATGAGCAGAACGGAGAGATGAGAAAAAGCTTAAGTCAAATTTACATTAGCATTTTAACACCATCTTCAGTAACTGCCTCCTAGCGAAGAGGAGTATGTATGGAATATAAGAGATTTAAAAGTTTGATCAATTCAGAACCATTATCAAATTCTAAGTTTTTGCACAAATAAGTCACATTTGACACTTCAGTGAGATAACAGCTTGTTCAGTTCTTAATGTGATTTCCCTGCTCCTGGAGTACCAATTACCTATGTTTTCTACCAGGAATGGTTTGGACTATCATTGTGGTAGCATGAATATTTAAGTAACATTCATAAAAGTAAAGTGTAAGCAGACACTACGCCCATTTTGTGTATATTAACCTAAAAACCAAACAAAGAAGTAGATCTAAGAGAGGTTAAATCTGATACAAATTGTCAGAAGCAAGAACACTGTAATCACAGTTGACATTCATTCTTCAGCTCAGTCATAAGGCTGTGGATATTGTAGCACATCCAACATACTACATTGTATCAGGTTCTCAGTACCTTGTAAAACTCAGGCACAACAGGCTGCTTTCAGACATGTTTGTCAAAGATTGAATTATCTTATTGCTTCTCCAGAACAAGACTTCTTATCCAGTCTTTTATTGTTTACCTTATTAACCCACTTATTCTGTGATGGCATAAAGTAATAAGCTGACATGGCTCTCCCACTTTAAGATCTGATTTTATTTTTTGATGAACATCCATGAAGGTCTTGTTCATTCATCTTACAGTAATCAACTAACAGCCTCATTGATACAGCTCAACTATGTGGAGTGGTAGCAAGACTTCCACACATAGAAAGTCTACAGCCAATACGGTAGGATGGAAACAGAACATCCCCTCCAGTAAGTCCTAACATTTACTGTAATAGCTCGCATTATCTCCCTTTCCATTTTCCTCTTTGAGTGTAACATTATGAATAATTAGCCAGATACCAAGTTTATGGACGACATTGTTACTATAATTCTTTTATCTAACAGCTGGCAATCATTTTCCTAGAGGCTTCTTCCTTCAATATTTTGGGTTCCTAATCTCTTAACAATGATTCAGCCAGCAGATTCTGTTAAAATCACCTACTTTATTCACAAAAAGCTTATCCAAGGAACACCAGTTGCCCCTAGCTGCATGGAGTAGCAACACAATATTGCATCAATTGCATATGATGAATTACATATTAAATTTCCAGTACTGTATAATATATAAACCAACACAGAATTACATTTTCACAACAGCAGACCTTTCTTAGTGGAATTCTATAAAGCATATTTCTTTTTAACCAACAGGTTGTAATAAGGCTTTGGAGCCCCTGAAAACTATCAGGCAAGTCGCAATCCATTATTTCTGTTTATGGAGAAAAACTACCCTGGAAAGCTTTATTTTTTTTATTTTGTTTAGGGCCTATTGCCACAGCAAAGCATGTTGTGCTGAGCGTACTCACGGGAGCCCACGGCTTCAAACTTTCCCCTGGGTCTCCAAACAGCTGCATTGCTCCTATTCCTACAGAAAAAAAATACGTGTTTGTTCTAAATATGATTTAGAGTGGAAAGGGACACCTATTTAGGAACCTGGGCCACCTTCACCTTTCCAGTGCATTTGTGTATACACCCAGCATACTTAAAAATGCCAGAGTTTGCCTGTGTGAAACTTGCCACACAAGGTTTCACAAATTCTTAAAAACACCGGGGCATTGGGGTGGGTTGGAGTTTTTTAAGTGGCTCTTTCTTCTCATCCCTTACTCTTGTGTAGCAAACTTGGGGCAAGTAATTTTACACACCATAAGGATTGAAATAAAGACTTTTTTCTTTTAGATCATCCATCCAGTAAGAAAAGTGGTTCATGACTTTTCACTAATGATTACAAGAGACATCAAATAAGACTCATGCAGTGGGTCAGAAAAGACAGCCAAAGAACTAGCAAATAGATTCTGAGAAGTATCACATATTAAATCTTTGACACTCTCAATCATGTCACACTGACCACGTCTTCTCTGTTCAGTCACATACATCATTACTAGCGTGACACTGATCTGCACTGACAACACCCTTAACCTGCAAGGGTCACTGGGCTCTTTCCTGCTCTTAAAAGAAAGGGCACGTGAAAAGTGCTGAGTAAGGGTAACAAACAGAACATGGCATAAGCCTTTTAAGATTTAAATTTAATGACAAATTCAAAAATTTTAAATTTATCCAATTTCTGATTTATAGAGAAGAAATATTTGTTTTCATCCCAAGAAAAATAACCAGTACAATCAAAATCCAGCATCTGAGGCATAAAGTAGAGCACTGCACATATCAGGCTTACCAAAAAACCTGTACCAATAGCTATAATGTCCATCTTAAAGATCAGCTGAGTGGAAGAAAATGAGTGGAAAGAGCGTTTGTTTGTTCCTTTGCATTTTCTGGTTGTTGTAAGTACAGGTGTACTCAATGGGACATGAAATGCAGCCGAACATTTGTTCAGACTTAGAGCAGCTCCATTCACCAGCCAAATTTCCCACAGGCACCATCCTTGCACAAATTTACCCCAATAAACATTTAAGAAAGTTTCAGCATTATTCCTTCCCGCCCCCCTAGATTTTCAAGGCATGACATAAAATTCTTTCTTCAGGTCGTTCTACACAGTAATATGTACTCCATGATAAGTCTATAAAAGGCCATACTTTACCACTGAGCCACCTTCAAAAACTGAAGGCACAAGTTTTAGTTAAATCTCCTTATATAAAGAGATGAACTAAGAGTAGTACAATTTCTGTAGGAGATATTAATCTCATTTTTTATCTTCACCAATAAAGAAGAAATAAGAAAATAAAATTTTGAAGTTCTTTAGATAGCGATATTCCTACCACAATATTCATCTATGAAACTGTCATCCTCTAGTTTCAAATAGCTGCTTTTTTGGCTCACATGTTATGTCATTTCTGAATTCTACAATTTTTTTGTCTTCCATATTTTCCTTATATGTATATAGAGAGGCAAAGATTTACATTTTAAAAATCCATAAAATGACAAGAGACTTAATTAGATACTTCATACCATATGAAGATACCATAAAAATTCAGTGAGACCACAGACCTATTTAATGATGAATTACAGGTACCACTACAAAGTTAATCCACAAGTATACAGCCAAGCATTTCAAAGGTAAGAGAAATTCCCTACTCCACATCTGGTATTCCTGCCTATAAGAGATGGTATAGCTAGTAATTTTCCAGGTTCTTTTTCAAATTCCTTCTTTGTGGCATAGAAACATTCACTTTTGGGAAGAAACTGAGAAATTTAGAGGAATGGTTTCTATGGACATGGTTCCAATTCTTTTAAAACCTGCTGCTTAGGAAATTTGCTATCTATCTTAATCTAAAATCAAGTTAGGCCACAAAAATGGTAATGTTGTTACAGATCTCCAAGGAAAAAACAGAGAAAAAAGAAAAAAAAAAGGGAACGAGAGATTGCTCATAGAAGTTTTGCTCCATTCTCCTCCAGTCTTGCAAAGCACTCACTATCATTCAAGAAAGATGGAAAGCTAAGATGAGAACAGGAAACTTTTGGTTAAAAAAAGTAAATCATCATGCTAGAAATTGTTTAAGTTTAAAAAAAGTGTATCTCAAAGTCTATTCTTGAACTGAGAAACAGTTCAAAATGCTTTAGAGCTTAAGTGGAACCTGTCTTTTGGAAGGGTTAATAAGTTTGGTTCAAATTCATCACTTCTGAAGACAACAAAAAGCCTCCCAGAGTCTAACTTTGAGATTGTTCCAAGTGAAAAGTTGTTGACTGGTATTACACTTCTTTCCAGTGAGCAGACTTAATGAATACTAACCAATGAAAAATACAAAGCACAGGTAGGTAACATGAATGGCACTCTATGCTCTCCAGGCAAAGCTAAAGAGCTTTGCACCTGAGCAAATCCTCCCGAAAACACTTTGCTGAGTTTTACCTCGAGAAGAAAACCCTCATTGAACTGAGCTTTGTTCAGGTTAGGATTTTCACATAGCTTTTACTATTAAGACATTACATTTCACCCTGCCACCTAGGGGATATGTAAAGAGTTAGCCAGCCTAAGCACTTTATACACACTGTAAGCAGGAGAGATGGTAAAAGGGGTAGGCATTTCTACTTCTTATTTTTCCAGACATAAGCTGACTGCTAAGCCTGGTTTACTGAGCAGCTCTCCATGCCAGTATGAGTGGGGAAAGGTTGCAAAGAGATGTAGAAACAATATATGACAGAGGCCTGCATCGATGAAGGATAAAGAGAAGAAACAACAACATATGGTCTAGCTTCTATGCCCTTAGGAGAGGAGATGCTGCCTTGGAGAGAGCTTGTGCATAATAGCAAGGTTCAAATGACTGGGCAAGTGGTGTAGTTTAATCACAGTTGGCAACTAAGCACCACATAACCACTTGCTCACTCCCACACCAGCAGGATCAGGGAGAGAATCTGAAGAGTAAAAGTGAGAAAACTCACGGGTTGAGTTCGGAATATCCTTTTGATCAGTGAGAGTCAGGTGTCCTGTGTGTTCCCCCCCAGCTTCTTGTGCATCCTCAGCTTCCTCGCTGGTGGGGTGGGGTAAGGACCAGAAAAGATCTTAGCTCTTTGCATCCAGTAATAACTAAGACATCCCTAAGTTATCAAAACTGTTTACAGGACAAATCTAAAACACAGCCCCATAGCAGCTATTATGAAGAAAATTAACTCTAACCCAGCCAAAACCTGTACATCAGCTACAAAAATAAAAATGCCATTTCAATGAAAATATTGCAGTGCTGAGAAGTTTATTTTGTTCTATATGAGGATAAAAGAAGCATTTCCCAGAAAGTTTAACATAAAGTCAGGGAGAGACTGCTGCAAGAGCAGAAATCAGTACTTGGTCACTCACCTGGATCCAGATTACCCATACCTTAACAACTTCTGCTTCTTGACCAGAAGGAAAAATACAGATCAGGGACACCAAAGTCCTTGATTGATATCAACATTATTAAGCCCTCTGTGATGAAAAAGCTTCCACCAGAAATTCCCTGGTGTTTTCTGTTTTTAATTGACTTCTTGATAGCTTTCACAACATCCTGGTACCACCATGCTGCATCTCAGACACATTTGGTTTCACTTATGTTAGCGAAAATAAGACATCTTTTGAAAGGACCAGCACTCTGCCTTGTACACATCATGAAAAGAGGAAATTTTGTAGCTTAAAAGAAGATACAATAAAGACATGAACTACACTTCTTCATTAAAGATGAAATAAAAGGTCTAAAAGCAACACACTGCCCCTGTCTCCCCTGCTTATGCCCCATGATAAAAGAGTGTAAAACGCTGTATGACAAAAGCTAACCCTCTTCTGCTATTCCCCAGTCGAGAGTTATATACATTACTAGCACTGAACATGTTATAAATTAAAGATATCAAGGTAGTCATATCTTCCTTGCATATAAATTTCCTCATAATCTGTTTTGGGCTTAACTGAACAATTTGTTAGGCTTTGGTACTAGAGGTTTTCTAAACAGTAAAAGTAAAGAGAAGATTTCATAAGCATAAAAATATAGCAAACATGATTTTAAAATTACATTCTACACAAATTTCCTTTTTGACAATAAGATCTGGTTTTCCATTTATCTTTCCACTTCCATTTAACATTGTTGAATATTATTCATATCCTGAAATTATGAAGAACAACATTAGTGTTCAGTCACTGATCACTACAGTCAATCACATGCAATAAAACCTGGTGGACTTTGTCAGATATGGCCAATGTCAATGGAGTTTCACCCAGATAAATCTGATAAAGCACTTTTATTCTACAAATATTATTTCAATGAAGAAATTGAAATGCATCTTCATAAAACCAGAGTTAGTTTACTATCTAAAAAACAATCCAAGTAGACAAATATTTTAGTTAATGGACTAACATTAATTGAGAAATAAATTAGTCATGATACATTTGCAATCCACCTGCATGCATTAAACATTAGGAATATTTTGAGCAATCAAAACAACCATGTCTGTTTAATAGCTCACTTGTTCCAATTATAAGAACCTACCACAAAAAGGAAGAGCAAGAAAATCCTGTGTACTGTAATATTTAGTGCTCTGATAGGTCCTCCATTTTTGGCAGACATGCATAGCCACAAAATATCTTGAAATATCTGCAGCCGTTTGTTTGTTTTGTACATAATATTCCTGAAGCAAATGCAAGAAAAAGTAGGGGGTTTATTGTCCTTAAAAAAAAAAAAAAAAAATCCAGCAAATTACTAGGTTTATAAACTGCTCTTACAACCACATCCTATCTACCATCATCAGGTAAAAGAAGAAATGCTGTCATTTCAGACACCTTTTTTACTCTCTAAGTAATTTCTGAGAATTTGAGAGCATTTCTAACAGTGACCACATAAATAGTGCCATTATTAAGCCGTGTTAGGAATAACATGCACACAGGACAGCCATCTAAGGACACAGCTCTCAAATTTACCGTCAGTTGTGTTACATCAAAGAATATTAGTCTGCATTTTTAATACCCATTCTCACAGTTTCAGACTTATTTTCAGTAAAAAGGGCACCATTAACTGCTTCGAGTGTTCCGTCCCTTTCTGAAGATGATATTACCATGGCTTTAAAGGTGTCAGTGTTCAGCTGAGTTGGCTACAGACTACTCAGTAGTGCCTTTGTATGCTGTTTTTACAATTTCTCTCTGCAATGCAGACCCAGGTATGAATAAGCAATACAAACATGGTGCCTCCACACCTTGCCTCTAGCTTTTCTCTCCCTGGGAAGTATTTGGATTTAGTCTTCTTCTAATTGCAACTCAAAATGACTCTTTTTGCAATTCTTGCACAAAGGTTGAAGATAATGTAATTTTACATCTGCTGCAGGCAATCCTGTATGTTCAACAGGATTTGAACATAAAAAAGGTATGAAATACTCAAGGTATTCCCCATCAAGTTAATTTGTTCAGTCATCCAGGAAGATTTCAGCCTTATGCAACCTTATGTAGACCTCAATCCCCCTTGCTGTACCAGAGACATGTGTTTTTGTTGCATGAGCTGTCCCAGAACACACGGTGGCATTTCAGAACCTGAAGATGTGGGGCAAATAGCATGCAGCACATGAGTTTCCTCAGATAACATTCGACATGGGAACATACCTTTATAATTAATTAATGCCAAAACTGGAGAGAAAAGAGCAGGGTGCTTGTTCTGTTGACCTTGCCCCCACTCATAACAAAGCCAAAAGCCATCACCGCGAACACTTTTGTGGAATTCGTCACATGACAAACATGGTGGCACACAATATGAAGGCAGGGATGTCTGAGGAGAAATGTGTAATTTCGCTACTTCTCATAATCATAATTCCATCCCCATTATAACACACTTCTGGAAGCTTGTACATCCAAACAATGTGCACTTAAATATGAAAGTATATATTAAATATATATATTATATATAAATGTACATATTAAATATATGTATGCCAAATACCCTGGGTTATGTACACTTTCACAAAAACTTCATGCACACAAAGGCAAAGTTTTACAAATATGTTTCTCCAGCTTGCTTTTGTCTCAGAAGGGAATTTTATAGCTGACAGTTAACCTGCTTGAAAAAAGAAATTTTCTGCAGCAAGTGTCACCAATTATTCTTACAAGACTTTGATCACCATCCTTGGTAATACAAAGAAAGATGCAAATCATCTGATTGTCACACCTCTATTTTCAGACTGAATGAGGAATGGATTCCTCCAGTTAATAAATGAACAAGCAATTGGCTTGGAGGTTTCAAGACTAATTCTTCTGGCAATTCTACAGGAGCAGACACAGGATGTCTCTCCTCTCACTTCGCTCTAACCACAGAAAAACAGGCTGCAAAAAAAATTTCCTCAGATTGCCTTTAAAAATTCAATAGCTTTGTGCATCTTTTATCTTTACACTATGGAAGCACTGACAATGAACTAAACTGAAGAAATACGATGATCTAGTTCCAAACAATGAAATTGGTCTACTCTGTACCTGTAACAGATTCTAAATATGATTTAATTGCTCTTTTATCTTTTTTCCTTTCTTCTTTTTTTTTGCCATTTACTCAAGGTATTCCCCATTTTCCAGGATTAATAACGATACCTTTCTATGTGCTGCAGTGATACTCTGAGACAGGGGAGGTGAGTGTGCATAAACGCCTGTCTGACTGAAGGAATTTCTCTCTATGGAACACCCAAAAATGCACCACAGACAACACCCAGAGGACGGTGCTTTAGAAGGTTCTTGGCAGTAAACTCAGTCATCTTCAATCACTACACCACCAGCCTTGTTTCTTCCAATCCTTTACATAACCAAACATTGGCAATAAGAAATTCTTGGAAAACACAGGGTGATATCTGAAGAATATTTTAAGTTGCAATGCCAAGAAATAGTTTCCTGAAATGATTAACAAAGCTGCATATTTTCAAGGATAAACTGTCTACCAGGGCTAAAGAAGAAAAAAAGCATGGTTGGTTCTCAGCTTTCCTGTATTTTTTTTCCCTATGAAAATTACCTCTTTGATGGATCTTTGGTTAAAATAATTTTATTGGTTAAAGACAGACAAACGGATCAACAAGCGGTGATTATGGGGCACACTGATCTGACTAATATTTTATTAACCCACAGATTTATTAGTCTGATTCGGGAGCTTATCAGGGAACAGTCAGGGCTTCCTCAGGGAACAGTCCAGGACTACCTGCCTGGTTTTCTTTCTAAACCAATGCTGCCCCCATCTGGAAGTACAACCTGGAATCTACTACTGTTTACAGCACTTCCTTTATCCATACAAAATTGCATTAATTATACGGATAAATTTACTAAAAAAGGTATCTTCCCGTATAACATACTTAAGAAATGTTTCGTTTCTCAAGAGACTTCAATTCAAAATCTATAGAAAAGTGCTTAAACCCAGCGATCTAAAATCAAGATTTTTTTTTCTTACTGGATACGTGCACACTGATTAAATATAAGGTGAGTGTACTTTGGAGCATGTTACAGATAAGTAATGCTAAACATTTTTTATTCCAAATTTATTGAAAGCAGATTGTTCTATAAGACAATATCAGAACCAAGTTTAAAAAGCATGGAAAGCAATTACATTTGACAATATATATATAATTGTGATATATAATCAATACAAAACCATGTTTGTTGAAATTTTGTGATCTGTATTAGCATAACACACCCAATTTAATCAATGCAACAATTAAGTCATAATGGTCTACAGAGCTGAGCATTATTTTCCTGTTTTTAGTTTCAGTGTATGAGCATGACTCATTCATTAGTAGCTGGCACGAATGTTTACCAAAGATTTCATCAAGCATGAATTTATCAATTAGTAACATACTTCAACATATGGATCCCAATGTTGCACACTAACTTCATGCTTATTCTTATATGCCTTTTTTTATTCCCCTTATTCAAGAGCCATAGTTGTTATGCACAGAGCTACAATAAGTATTTGTAGAACATAGTAGAAGAAACCCATATTGGAGTTTTTAACAATCTTTGTACCAAAATCACATTGAAGATCTGTTGTGTTACAACACCAAATTTTACCAGCCAGACAGATAAGATTTCAGAGGAACGTAGAATGGGAGAATAACATTGAGGCTGAGGTATATGAACAAAATATGCGATTGGACCAAGGTCTGTGTCTTTCCTGTGGCTATACCTGTTCAAAGTGGGATAATCACTCTGTGCATTAACTTGCAAGAAGATCTCACCTCCATGTTTTTTTAAATAAGTAATTTATGCACTGACCAAATATTTAACTACCTGTGTTGAGCACAGTGCATACTGCATAAAGGGCAGTAAAGAAAACAAGGAAAAGACACAAAACCATAGCAGTCTCTTGCGAAGTCCGTACAAAGTGAAAGATCAAACTTGTTACTGCCATGGTCCAGACTATCCCAAATAATTGCAGATTAACAGAATATTCCTCTACACTGACATAGGTAAATATACAGATTGAAACCATTCAGATGCCTAAAACCACTGCCTACCTTTGACGCGTGTCTGACATCTCCCTTCTGGTACAGTAAACCCTGACAGAGCTCAGCCTAAGAATGGGTATTCTTACATGCTTGGAAAGACCATGGATAAAAGTAGCCAATTTTTTGTATAAAACTAGACAGCAGAACACTACATCTTGAATAGTTTATACTGTGACTAAACCATTGTTAGAACATACTTCTTTCGAGTCTCATGAAAATGTAGCTTTTCATTGCAGTATGAGTTCATTTACTGTTATATTCTAAAATCTACATAAAGTTTATGGCCTTTTTACTAACACTATGACAAATATTTGGTACCACATTATAAAATAGCAAACAAATTATAATTTTACCTTCTGCTCTGTGCTGCTATAATTAGTTCCCTTAGGAGTACAACCTAGCCTTTGTCACTTTGATAGCGCTGTTATTCTCCGACAGAGACAGCAGAGCAGCTAAAGGAGATGGATGCATATGTAAAAAGCTTTTAATCACAGGCATGAACATACTTAAAGCATCAGTGTGATTCTTCTTCCAAATAAGGTTTCTGTGGCTTCAAATCAGACATGTTTTGAAATCTTAAAAATACACAGTGAGAAAATCTGAGTTCTGGCTCTGTTTTAGACCTCTTCAAAAAAATAAAAACAAAAAAATCCTCTAATATACTAGAATTGCAAGCATCAAAGAGCCAGCACCAATGCACTAACAGCTGGGAAAAGCAGTCTTCCATTACATACAGAGTATATTTACCCCTTACCCCTCTGAGGTAAAAATTACTGTGAATATGGATAAAAATCAATGTCTTTTTCACTTCTTTCCATTCTTCCGTTCAACATTCCAATACAATTTACTCTAATATGACCATTAGTTCCAATCTCTACTACTTAACTCAGCTTTGAAGGGGATTTTGAGGAGAAGGGACACACTACAGGAGTATTAGATATCTCTTGATGGAAGTTTGGTACCATAAAATTACACTTTGTTAGCAAAGTAATTATTCCCACCTTTACCCTCACCTCTCTTTAAGATACTGGAGATCACAGAAAACGACCAGTGTAGGGCTGTTGGACTCAAGAGAAAACTATCAATACAAATCCACTTTTCATACATACATTAAGTGTTAATCTTCAAAATTTAATTACAATAATTTTATTTAATCATCGGTTCATTTTATAAACAACATGTAAAAAACTAAAAAGCATCAATATAAAATATTTTCAAAATAAAAGACCCATTTTCAGGGAGTTTATAAAAGATATCTCTATAGAAAAGGTACATTTTTCCCCATAAGAGATTTGACTTCTTACTATTTTTGGATTCTATACATTACATAGATTTTTGCATGTGACCATGAATTTTGAATTATACAAAGACTTGGAAAAAATTCTAATCAATAAATTAGACAGCTAAATATCATATGGCATGATCTGAGACAGTACATAATAATCTAATGAGGAACTGTTATATTACATACCCACAAGACTAAGATCTGCCATTTCTTGGCTTCTGAATCTTTAACTGAGCAACCTAACATTGTTTTAGAGTCAGCCAAGCTGTTAACATATCAATAAGCAAAGATCTGACTTAACAAGTATTTCATCTTTTCACGGAAAATTTGGCTCTTTGGCTTCTTGCTTTAATACAATATAATTACTTCTTACAGGAGGGTCTAGTAGATAAGAGATCGATTTGTTTCAAGTCCATGCCAATACTGCCACTCATCTCTGTGGACAGAATGTCATCTTGGGTATGACAAATATTTTCAACAATTGTTAATAAATCAAAAGTACTCTGAACAAGAAACTGAGTACTGTAATTAAATACAATTAAATCAACTAAATTGATTTCAATCAATAAATTAAATATAATTAAATGAACTAATCTTCATGAAAGCCAAAAATACCAGCACTTGGGATCTCAGAATAGTGATGTTTTATAACCTTTGAGGGGATAGTCTTTGGCATTCTGGTTTCTGCTCTAGTTCAGTTTCCCAGAAGACAAGCATTTATAGCTAATTACCAACCTCAATCATATTTGCATATCACTTTTCTTAAAACATCCTTTCAAACACTTCTTACAAGATGAAATTCACTTTTTATTTTCAGCTTGAGCTGTAACTGTAAAGTGCACTTATAAAATACAGATTTTCATGACAATGGCTTGGTCATTTCTGATTTTACGGGTCTCTGAATTAGAACTGCGATGAAAAGATCTGACTAGACCATTGCAAGTAAGGGCATTCTCTGCTATCTGTCATATCCTCTATCCCGAAGTATGTGAATCATCATCGTATATTCCTTTCCCTGGAGAGAAGCATTCTGTTATATCTGTGGTTGCACAACAAGACCACGCGTATCTACAGGATCAGATAAAATTAAACGCAGTCCTTGAGCTTTCTCCTCTTTAAATTCATCTTCTAATAGTTTCCCTGCACTGAACAGTGGAACAAGCCGTTGATGCTACTTCAGAGGACCTCTCAATGAATACAGTGCTCCCTCTTCAGAACAACAAAACTTGAACACATTTTTTTCCAACAGCCAAAACAGTAGTAATATGTGCTTGAAGTACAACTTTCAATGAGTAAAAACCTGCTATGCAATCTCACAGCCTTAAGATGCTTCCTACACAAAATCAACGCATCACAGAATTTGTGAGAAAATGTGTTTTTCCAGCTATGCCACCACAATGAGATGGCAAGTGACAGGTTAGGATTCTGTTTGGGAAAAAAAAAAATTAAAATCCAGAAGAGATAATGGTAAAGATATGAAAATTTCTAGATGCTAGTATCTATGCAGATTTTTAATGCATCTAAATGTAAATCATTTGGGGGAAAAAAGATGATCATTAAGTGCTCCTCATCAGAATCCGAATGTTTGGAACAGAAAAGCCATCAAATAGAAGGCAAAACTCCTGCTAAGTTACCTGAGTCAGAAATTGTGAGATTCTGCTTTTATGTATTGTATCACTGTACAAAAAGCACTTGGTGAGCCACATTAGAGGTACATTACCAAATTATCATATCAGAGGCTCAAGGAAACAGTGGTATAAAATTCAGGATGTCTTGGCTTTTCCTCATGAGCCAGGAGAAATTTTATCCTGAAGTAGAAACTTTGAAGTGTTTACATATCCCAAACTACAGTTTCAAACTTCTCTCAAGAATTAGCTTGATATTTACTCTTTGAGTGGGGCCGCTCACAGGCCAAATTAATCTGAGGCAAATAGAACTGCCATAATAATTAACAATAATGAAGAGAGGAGAAAAGATTTCACATCTGTCTCTTATGACTATCTTTTTCATAGGAGCAGGAGCAGAAGCAGTTAGCCAATTTAGAACTAGCAGATGAAGAAATTTTTTGTTGTTTTTTAACAGAAAAACAAAATACAGAAGAAAAGTTGATTTTATATCATTCTGATATCATTGATGAAATTTTCAAAGCACTTCATTGATATTTAAGAGGAAATACAGATGAGAAAAGAACATATCCAATTAGCACTGTAAGATTAGATACCAGCCTTACAGAGTACATCCTGCAGTACTTTAGGTGAAAGCAATCAAGAAAAACACTCGGTATAATCTTGTGACTATGATTTTTATATATTTTTATTGGGTACATAAACCAAAAGTACTTTTGAAAAGGAAACATGAGAAGCAGGGAAGGAACTCCATCTGTCAGGCTCTAACGAGCTCTAATCACTCCCTTTGAAAGAAAGGAGTCTTGATAAAACAACATGTAAATCAAAGCCATCATGCAGTCAGTGATAGTACCATCCATATTAAAAGATGTACCTCTGCAGTTTTAACCTCTGATGTTTTGCTCAGCCCTTAACACTCCTGTCATGTGGTTCCCCATGGATAATGCCCTCTTGGGTGACTGAAGCTACAGATACTCCTGTAACAGCTCCAGCGGTGAAAAGTCACCAGGTGTCCTCAGGTTCAGCTAAGCAGGTCACATCAACCCTCACTGTAGCAGAGGATCTGATTAAGCTTTCTCCTGTTGTAACAGGTGTGACCTCACAACCAAGAACCTGATAACATCTTGCACGAAGCAGTGTTTCAGCTGACAGCACCACACACTAGAACAGCCCCTGGATGCCCTGTATTTTGGTAGGGCAAGTCATAATGATCAAATAGAACTATTATGGGCAGTTAGCACATTTAGTATTCAGCACAGAATTTATGGTTCAAACAACTTGTTTAGGAGTGGCACCCTGGCATGTTATTCCTGGAATGTGGAATGACCATATGAAACCATATGAAAGACCACAGAGCAGTTGTAAGATGCAAAAATGCTTCAGTTTTAGACCAAGTCCTTTACCTTTCTTTAAATATGTTAATATGTAAAAATTCTCTCATAGTGATCCATGCTAAATATTATTTTTACCCTTTGCCTAATGGCTTCATTTACATCCTTTCTGAAAATCTGACCTGTCCTAGAATATTTTCTATATTTTCACTTAGTTTGACTTTTTTTCTCCCCTTTATCTACAGCAGTTAATGTTATTCTACGATAACGTATCTTTCTGAAATAATTTTTGGCTTATTTTCAGCCCTAGAATACATAGTTTTGTTTCCTGAGGCAGTCCCACTTAGCTCACAGACATATTTAGTAAGCATATTCCCCCACTGCACAATCTAAGACACAAACTCCATTCTGGATCCACTGTGACTAAGTCACACATCCTTTATCATAACTTTCATTACAGAGTATTGGTTTCTGCATGACTGGGCAAAGTTAGAAGCATCTAAGTTTCATTTGTGTTCAAGGTGACAGTTTGGTAACTAGATAGAAAGTTCTATGGAAAACTTCTCACAGTCACTTTTCTTTGCTGCACAAGATATATTTTGCTCCTCCTCAGGTACTATTCTCACTTTCAGCCTTCAGTACACATCTCCCACTTCTCACTTTGGACAGTTATCTGTCCAAAGCCTGGAAAGAGATGAAGATAGGTCGTTCTTTCATGATTTGTGAAATCTTACGCATTATTTCTTAAAAGCTTCTCTTAATTAAATTATAAGGTTCTTCCCAGGTTCAAAGATATCATTGTTCTATTTTCTTTCCCACCTTACAGCCTGATTTACTCTGCAGCATGTGAATTCTCATTTTTTTCAGCATCCTGCCGGGATGTTCTGGCAGTCTTTTCTTACCATGGTGCTCCATTATAACACGGTTTCAATTAGGAGTTACAACAACTTAAAAAAATTTGAGCGAGTCTCAGATCTTGTAAAATATTTTCAAAGTTTATCCAAATTATTTTTTTTTTTAAATCTCTCTCAGAAAATTATTTCCACAAAGCACAGCATCATTACAATTTCCTCACCACAGTTTCATAAATGGAATGTGTCATTCTACTATTAGACAAACCAGTTTCCATATCTCCACTGGCTTGAGACTACTTTGATTCTTGATCCCTCTCCAATTGTCTCCAATGATTCTTGATTAAGATACTCAAAAGTTTGTTATTCCTTTCTCTTTCCCACCTACTGTTTCTACTTCCAGCCCTGATAATGGCTAAAGAAAACTCAGAGTCAGATGTTGCGGTGGCCCAGCCCACTTTGGGGCTGAGTGACATTCAGTGGGTGGACTTTCCAGCCCAAGAGTCCGACCCCAAAGGCGGGGTCGACGATTGAGGCTCCTTCCCACTGGGTGTCACCCCACTGCAACTCCACCCCTCTTTCCAGAACCCTCTTTGTTCCCTTAATACTCATTGGTTTACCCCTTTATGTATATTCATAACCCTTCGTTGAATATTCAATTGTATCTGGAAAGTTCTGTTCTGTTCGGTTTATCATTGGTTCGTTCAAATATGTTCCTCCCCTGTAACCCCCTGATTTGTTCCCTGTCAATTCATGTCATTTCCCTATTGGTTTATCCCTTTGTCTCCTCCCTGCACTGCCCCGGCTTAAAAGGGGCGTGCAACGGTCGTTCCCCGACTCTCTCGTCGGACTGCCTACCCTTCCAGATCTCTCTGTTCCGCACCCTCTACAAATAAACTGGGATTGAAGGCACCGAGGAGTCCCTCCTTCTTCTTTGCCCTCGCCTGGTTGCTAAGCGACCAACTTTCTGCAGCCTGCTCAATCGTGAGCCTGCCACAGGTGGCTTACAACTGGCTCCTTTGAAGTATTTTGGTAAAAGGACCGCATTAAGTGGCCCATAGGCCGGAGCCTTTGTAGCCGTCGCCTGTCTGGCCACCGGGCGGCCAGAGCGGAAAAAGCGACCGCGCTACAGTCAGAACTGATACTAAAAATAGTATTACTCTACCTACAGGGAAGCTAACACTCAAAGAAAATCAGAGAAGAAATTAATGTCTCTAGCCCCACAGCTGCTAGCGTTTCCATCCAGAATGTTCCTCGCCAGTCAATTCATACAAAAATGCCACTTTCAAATAAGCTTCCTTCAAAGAAAAGTGAGCCAGCCAGGAAAGCTAAAAAAAATCTGGTACACCTTTCAGGCCCTGTTCCAATGCTACTCACCAGCACTGCTTATGCAGCATGAAGGATGGAATATGTCTCTCATTTGCCTTCCAACAGCCTCTCCTCAGCTGGTTAAGATCTTTCTGCTGGTACAAACCCCACCACCTCACTTCGCTGAGGCGTGTGAAACCACCACCACATCTTCTGCAATTATACTCTTCCATGTTCTTACAGAAGCTCAACAACCAGTCCTGAACACTACGCAATGCAAATAACCTGTGTTTCTTTTTAAGATTATTACCTCCAAGTTGTGCACAGGAAAAAGCAGAAATGCTATTTTTTTTTGCTGACTTTTCACTCTAAGAGGGCATGCTGAGCAGTAAGTCCATTTTAAATGATGCTTTTTAACAGACCATGTCAGCTTTTCAGAGGAGAGCTGCACTTCAAATGTAGGTCAACAGAAGCTAAGACTGCATAGCAGGATCACTGCTAAGAAATGAAAGCAGACTAGATTTTATTCATTGGCAATTCTAGGTAAATGCAAATATTATGTGAAATTATATAAAATAATGAAAGGAGCATTAAAAGTTTGTGGACTTCAAGCAACAGAATTGCTTATACAGGAATGTTTCACCAGCAAAATATCTATTCTATTAAAATGTATAGCTAGCTACTTTTTTAAATCCTTTTTAATAGCCTACGTCATTCAAACATCTTTTTTGCTGATCTCAGAGAGCTTAGTTCATCCTATTGAATAGCAGCATAGAAAAGAGGCTGGCTGCTCTAGGAAAATATGAAAAATATTTTCCCTTTCCCTAGGTAAAAATGCAAAATGAGAAGGATTTTCATCAGCTTCCACCTACAAACAAGTGATAGAAGTTAACCTGCATATTCTACTTCAATTATTTAAGCTAAGGAATCAAGTAACTAAGCACATAATCATTAAAAACAGTGTTAAAACCTAGCTACTTAAAGGGACAGCACGTCCTATAACACTACAACAGCAGGATAACTCTGACATGTTTCTGGACACCCACACATTTTATTGCTACACTGGAGAGAAGCAGGTAAATAAATGTTCCTTATGGTCAATGACTTTACGATACTGGTTCACACCAGGTCTACAGCCTCAGTGATTAACTCCAAATATCACTGTGCATCATACATCTATGTGTTATAGGGAGGCAACTACTTTTTCCATTGTTTTCATTTTTCAATTCAGTGTTATAACCTGAGCAAATATGACCTCTTCATGTGTATCTACAATATTAGAAAAGTAAAAACCACAAATATACATCCTACCTTTGAATGACACATAGAAATACATTGTACTAGCCGAAGTACATTCTATTAAGTTCAAGTTCTCTTCCTTGTTATATTGCACTCGCCCATACTGATGTGCTCACCATAAGGGGCAACATGGCTAAGCCAGAAACATCAGGAAATAGCCTTGGCAGTGCTTTAAAGGGGGCATCTAGTCCAAATCCTTGTCCAGAACCAGAAGCAAAAATACCTGAACCATTCTGAGTTGCATGTCTAACCTCTTCCATCCCCCTAAGGGTCCAGAGCTTCCTCAGACAGTCCATCCCTTTGATTCACAGCTTACAACCAGAAACTCGTCCTGCTGATTAACTTGCACTCTCCCCACTGCAATGTAAGACACAATGAGGATAAAGGGGTACGGTGTTAAATGGCAGCCACATTGGATGAGCTTTAAATGTGAGTGCTTAGCTGAGATGTCATTTAGGCAGTCTTAGATTCACAACATTCAAGTCATACACTCACCATGTGTCACTCCTACCACAGATTTGAAGACTCCTTGTATACTTGCCAGCCTGCACTTGCCTGGAGAAATGAAAAATAATATCAAAAAATTATTAAGATAATTCATTCCTGAGAATCTACTAATGAAATAATTAGAATTGTTCAATAGTAAAATAGTACTATAAGTTTATGGTCCAGACAGATCTTCCTCTCAGCTCACTGTGAACTTCAATGCATTGTTCAAACTGAAAACAGGTCACAAAGAAAGGTTCTTCATTTAGAAATTTTTACTGGAGCAGCTCAGAATCAAATGAATCTGCTTAGACTCCAAATGTTGCTGAACAGATGCTGGGAGCAACATCCTGCACCAGTGTTTCTGTAAAGTAGTCTGTTGACAACCAGCATGTTTTTCCATGTGAGAAGGAACAAACAATCAAATCCAGAAGGTGTTTGTTTCCTTCCTTTGGGAAGAACTATTTTAAATCATCATGGACAGCGCAAACCGGCAGACCAAAAAGAACTTAAGAATTTTAGCTGAAAGAAGAACAACAAAAGAAGTTGAGATGCAGTCAGAACTTGGACTTTGCCTGGCAAAACAAAAGCAGCTGACGCTGATTCTGCCAGTTTTATTAAGTGTTCTCTACTAAAATCAGTGAAATTCTTGCAGGTGCAAGACATTTGTGTACACAGTTGTTGTACAATTGTTGGCAGTATTTTATGTTGTTTCTAAAGCTGAATTAGGTTTACCACTATTCCCAGCTCAGTTCTTGTACAAGCTGTATGGCAACGGGGCTTTTGGTGTGGAAACATAAAACCACCTACAACTTTGTATGTAGTAACTTCAATCCACATAAAGCCAAAAATCAATTTTTAATTAGTGAAATAGCTTGAGAAATCATGTTCTTATACCATGTTTGTGATCCTCTGGAAGTTAAGAGCAAAAATACCATTGACTTTAAAGTAAATAAGGTTGAACTTGGCATCCTCAAGCCCTTTTCCAACTAACTTATTTAAGGCTGGGTCTCAATGAGGCAAAAACTCAATGTACTTTTATAATCATGTTCTCAGCTGAATGGGTGTGATATGATTGAAAAGCTGTTTAGAAGCAGGGTAGAAAACCTAAAGCCACATTAGCTGACCAAACTAAAGAGGACACTATTTAATCATATTCAGTTCATTCAATTTTGCTCACAAGATTGAAGGACAGACTCCTATCTGCTTATGAAGACATACCCTAACTATTTAACAGTGGCATGTCACGTTAATTCTCTGGAAAAGAAAGAGACAAACACAGCACAGAAAGCTATGACTTATATATTGCATCCAGAAAGCTATTCTAGCCTGTTATACAGCCATAGATTTTTTTTTCATCAGCATTTCACAGTGCAGAGCAAAAGGCAGGCTGTGATGAATAAAGGAGTCTATGGGCTATTTATAATCTCGGTTAAAGACTGAATTTCCTGCACTTCTGAGGCTATAAATATTACTTCACTCAGAGTTAGTGGACTACCTTTATATCTCCATTTTGGATCAGGAATTTACAGAGTAGGAATATGATAAAAAGTAATATTTCAAGATACAAATTAGAACAAATGTAGTAAAAAAAGTAGCAGTAATACTCTCCAGCAGGTAACCCAAGACTCAATATTATTCTATTTACAGTTAAACAGCCATCAAATTTTGCAGAAAAAGCTACCTGGCTTAGAGGAGAAACCACATGTAAGGAAAAAAAAATCTTTTCTGGAAGACATATTTTAGGTGAATCAGACCAAATAAATAAACAGTGAAAAAACAAACAAAGCATATACTGGGTCCTACTGTTTGTCTGGATCTGCATGTGCCCTCTACCAGCTGTACTCACTCAGAATACTCTTTTGCAAAAGACAGAAACACTTATCTTCAACTTTCTCTAGTCCACTAAGAAGCACAGAAAACAGTAAGCAAAAGCTCTGAAAAGGAACATGCTTCAGTAACTAAGACACTGTAAGGAAAGGATCAGCACTGGTCCTAGAAGCCTGAGAAATTAAGACACTTAATTTCTCTACGGATGCAGGAGGCAGGGTGTATCAAGGATAAGAGGCTGGGATCAAAACCGACCTCATGCCGGAACATGTCTAAACCACAGTAACAAGCCCACATACATATGGATGCTAAATGCAGGGTACCTGGTGAGAACTTTGTTTACCCATCCACTTGGACACCTGGATTTAATGCAAATAAACCTTTATGGGGAGTAAAGGGGGTGGGTAGAGGAAAACAAAAGCCTAAAACCCTGACATTCAAGTTCAAGACCACCAAATAACTTTGGTTAAAAAAAAATCTACTTTATTCAAAGAGACATTGAAGTTAAGGTTCAAATTAAAGCTTCTTTGGCAAAGAAAAAACCCACATAAAACCAGGGAAAACAGTCTTTCTTGTATTTCTGTGACTGAAATCTAAGCACATGCCTTTGGAATGCACGGAGGAGAAAAACACTGTATAAAAACTTCAAAACCACGAAAAGGAGAGTTATAGTGCTATTGCAAAACAATCATCATGGGGGTGTTGTGTTGCTTTTGATAGGGTTTGGGTTTTGTTGGGTTTTCGATGTTCATTGGTTTGCTAGGTTTTTTTACAAAAAACCCCTCTGAAGTTCCTAGCATTCATTACAATCAGAGATGTGATATTGGGAACACTGAAAGGACTATGGATGTAATAATGTATCAGAAAATCCTGCCCCAGTCTTTCCCCTCCTTTTCCAACACCTTTTAGAGAAAAGTGAGAACAAGTCCATAACGGACTAATGTTAGCATTAGGATTATTTTCTCTACTTATAATTATCAGATCAAAAATAACAAAATTTTAAAAAGCAGGGAGAGGGGTTCAAGAGAAAAGAAAGAATTTCCTTCTTCCCATCCTCCTTTCCAATCTCAAAGAGAAATTGTAACAAAAACCTGAAAATCTTAAGAAAAGGCAATCTAGCTCTTAAAGTGAAGGGACACATCTCTTTCCCCTAGAGTCAACAAAGACTGTGGTCAAGGCACACTGAGTTCAGCTGCCTAAGGCTTTATCCCCAGCTTTGCTACAGACATTTGTGGATGGATGCCAAGGCAATTATTTCATCTATCAATTCCTATTTATAATTCAGGCTATTCAATAGAGTCTGCTACAGGAAAGTTTCAAGTCCTATGCTACAACAGTGAACTTGCAGCAGCTGAAGAGTTGGTGTGAGATGGAAAAGGGCTTGGGTTTAGAAGGCTGTTTAAAAGAAAAAAACCAAAGGAAAATTCAAGGAAACAAAAATCATTCCACTGCAGTCAAAACTGGGAACAGCAGAACTATTTAAATTACAGCTATATTTTTAAAAAAAGGTATTTGTTCATCCTGTCCTGGTTCAAAGTAACACAAATCCAAAAAATAAATTTTTATATAGACTTTTCTACAAGGACGCATTTAACTTATTTTTCTTTCAGAACAACAAGGGAACGCTGCCTTGTAGTGTGGTTACACCGATGTCTAAAAGAGTCAGTTTATTATGTTAAGTATTCTAATACTGAATCAATGTACCTCATAAGACATAACATGGGATGACTTCTCTCTGTTGTTATACATCTAAACAATAAATGTGGCAAATCATACAACCAGTAGAATGGTATCGCTCTGTGATAAGCACACGCAGTTTTGTAGCACATAGATATTTTTGGTCCATCACCACTGATGGCAAGGGGATGTCTTCCAGATGTTCATGGTTCCTTCTAAACCACTGGTCACAATTCATGCTACTTCAGAGAAACAGAGAAGCTTGACTTCACAAAGCATCATATAGAGATTGTTATTAAATGATACTGATAAAGAGCTTCTTATTTTAATCTTTAAAAGATGAGAATAAAACACAGACAGTGGGATCAAACTGGCTCTTGTACCAGGAGAGAAGAGTCAATTCAGAAGACAGTGATGTGTAATACACACTACAGACCAGTTTTCCTCAGAGCCCTCACAAAACAAACAGACCTATAAGTCTTACATAGCTCAGGAATATGTGCATTTTCACACTACTTGACATTATTTAGCATGACAAATTAAGACAGCAGAGGAGATGTAAAACTATGCAAACATGTACCATCGTCAGTGAGAATCATTACATTATTTCAAGCTTTAATGTGACAATTGCTATTATAGCAGTCTTTAAACAATTGTTAATAACATTTTATGTTTCAGTCTATCCTGCATTACATGTTTCCTAAAGCATATGGTACTCTTCAGGTAACAGCCCTTAAGCTGTAAGTTGGGGTTTCTGTTATGTGCTTAGCAGTTCTGTTCCTCCTTGGGATCTATGTCTCTTCAATAATAGTAAAAATAAGAAAACAATTCTTTCCTTTATGAACTTGCAAGGTTAAATATATTTGAACTATAATTTGTAACTAAGAGTATGTTACACAGTCTCTGTACATCACACAATTCAGCAGCAGAAAAGCTCTTTTGTTTCCATAGTTTTAAAGATTTCCAACTCCATCATCTCCTTTTCAATTGCTGGTTAGACAACCTCCAGTACTGCATCTGTAAAAGATACAGTAGTACTGTACTGCATGGGTAAAATTTAAGATGCTCCCTTCAAAATTAGCTGAAGATGCATGAAGTAAACAATAATTAAAAGAAAAAAAAATCTATAAATAGACATCAGGCTAATAGTTATTACATTCAATAATTTAGCATGATATGCATGACAGCTTCGACCTCCAAAATAATTTAGTTCCTTGAGCTGAGATTAAATGCAGAACATTAATTTTTCCCTCTGGTTGTCAAGCCAACCAAAAGGCCCGTCAAATCTATTTAAATTAAGCCTGCATCATGTAATGATATTAAAGGGGATAAAATATTAATATGGGTCTGTGAAAGAACATTGGACAAAATAGCTGCAGTAAGACAGCTTTAATTTACTACACCAACAATCTGTCTTTATGCTGAAAGCAGGATTTAAAGGTCCAAAGGAATACATACTTGAGTTTATAGGATATGCTCATTTATAAAATGCTACTGATTTTGAATTGCTGAGAATATTTACCAGTATTATGTAGAAGAAAAAAGTTATGGTTCCCAATGTAATCCTACCGATGCAGGGAAGAAATATTGGATCAAAGTCATTGTGTGTGTGTGTCCCATAAGCAGATGTTATTTCAGCAATAGCAATATGGCTGCATCCATTTACTGCCAGCAATGTCTTTTCTTCCTTCAGCTAAAGGATGATAAATTTCCTTCAAAATTTCAACATTTCATAATATAAAAATGGATTGAAAGGGTAGATAGACTCCCAGACCAAAGACGAACCACTCTAAATATTTAGGCTATGGGTACTTTACAAAAACAGTAAGGTTTCTGTTGTGATTTACAGAACTACTCAGAGAAAGAATAGTAAAATAGAACAAAATAAAACAAGTCAGTGCAGCTTCCTATTAAAAAAAAAAAAAAAAGAAACCTAAACCCTGCAGATCTACACCTGTTTAATTTGCACAATAAATGGGATTGGTCATGTTTACAAACAATACCACAAACACCCAGAATATATTCAATATCACATTCTTCCACTCCACCACAGTTGCTTTTATTTGTTAACTTTCCAGGTCATTTACTTTTCTAACCTTTGAGATCCCAACAAGAATGCAGACTTGAAAATGTATTTCATGTCTGCTAAATTCAGAAACAATCCTGCACACTGTCAGTTTGCAAAGGCATTGCTGATAAGTGTCAAAAACTGGATGGAGGCCCAAGTTCACTTTATTAGTAGTAAATATTTTTTATTACTGTTTGTTCATATGATGGTGTGCCTCTGCAAAATCTTGTTTCCTCAAAGAACTGAAAAATTAACCAGTAAAGTCCTGATCTTAGTGCACTTTATTGCTAATGCACTGAAGTCCTTGTAATAACGTGCATGTGCACAATCACAATACAGTCACGCAACTCACAAAAATATGAAATTCACATCAATGGAAAAACTAAAAGAACAAAAGGGCAAATGAAAAAAGGATGCATAGAGTGCTTCGTATGAAACATGGCTTGGCTCTGCACAGCAGGTAAGGAAAAGGTTGAGATTTACCAAGGCAGAGTGGGCACAAAAGGATGTTTGATTGGGGTTTGAGTGTATCTGTGTCATGGCTCCGAGTTATCTCCCAAATACCAAGTTTCTTTCACAAAGCCTGCCCATCTAGCCCAGTCAAGGTTGTTAATTGCACTTAACTGAAAGTCAGTAACTCTAACTGACTAAAACATTGCGCTGTCTGGTATTCCTTAAGCACACATTCAATGCAAGCTCATTCAGCCTTAGCACTTTACAGGCTCAGAACTGATAGATGAGAAAGCTCAGGGTAAGCAGAATATCTGAAAAATTGTCTGCCTAAACGACTGCTGTAGAATGATCCCAATGAGTATTTCACTAGATATGACACAGTCTGTATCAGTTCTCATACCAACTTTTTTTTCAATGTTCACCCATACTACACAGAATATATGGCATTCATATGCCACAGACCCCTCAACAAATCCTTTCTCTCACACAGGAAGAACATAAGGTAAGTGGTTATGAACAAGGAATTTGTTTATGCCTGAGCCAACAGCTTTGATTCAAATCATAATTTCTACCAGATGAGGTCTAGACTATACTAACCTTCAAGCTGCAAGATCAAAGCAGTTACAACTTTGACTCCCGTGTTCCTCTAATGAAGGAAAGGCTTGACATTATTATATTTTGGAAAGTATTGGTTTGCTAGAAAACCACACACTTCCCACTGTTTCGTGGGACAGAGGGCATAGGTCATAATTTACTAAGGATCCTCCTTGAAGTTACAAAATAGCATTTTAGCAGAAGACACGTTGCTACTTAGAGAGTAGAGTGAAACTAAATAATCTGAATCCATTTTTCGAAGGAATTGTTCCCATTTCAAGGCTGGTGAAACCGATAAATATTGAGCAACGTGTAAAAAACACAGAAATTTTATAAAAGTAAGATGTTTTAGGGCCTGTCATTTGTTTGCCGACAGCATTTGTTTGGGGATTTTTTGTAAGCTGACTGCCCTATCTTGTTGCCCACCTATCCACCTATATTTTGCATATTGGTCCTTTTGTAGCACTTAGCATCTTTCACAAACTAAAATTAAGTCAGCTGTGGACCACAAAAGGTGCTAAGAGCATGTAGTGTCAGATACGCATAAATAAATAAAAATAAAAGAAAACAAGTAAAAGGGAAGGAATGCAGATGATACCTAGGAAAAGCTATCCACACAGAACTAACACTCTAGAGAAAGTCCAGAAAGAGAAAAAAACCAAAAAAACCCCACAACAATAAAAGGAAAGGACCAATGTAAAGAAGAATTCTAAGTTTTCAGATACTAAGTTTGGGGCAGAAGAAAGACACACAAAAGACAAATACCACAGAATTACCTCAACCTCCTCCAAGTGTTTACTTCACCCTCATGGCTTTGAGGCAGAAGCTGTTCCATAGATACTTTTAACATTATATGACCCTACATTACACATTTTAACTCCTGTATAAAGATCACAACACCTAAATAACAAACAAACAAAAAATAGATAACTATGTGCTTGTCAATTTGATTTCATTGCTAATAAGTAGGTGGGAAGGACACTTCCAATTTTCTTGGGAAGTTCTATTTAGCAATTTTTATACTGTGAGAATGCTTAACCTCTCGGCTTTCACTGAGCTTACATTTGAACATTAGTACTTGATCCCTGTAGGGGCTCTCCCATCCCAATGCCATGCAAGAGGAGCACAAAGCTGCACAATGCAATCTCAGTTTGCATCCAGAGAGAGCGCCAAGTTGTGTGCCCAAAAGCCACCAAAATAAGACTGAAAAAACTGAACGCCAAGTGGAACCACACAGCACTTTGGCTGTACAGAGCAGGGAATAAGCAAACTGAAGTAAATTACCTGACCAAAGATTATTGGTTTAGTCTCAAAGTTTAGCAAATTCTCAAGTTTACATTTTTATAAAAAAACTACTGGAATGCTCAGTCTTGCAACATTTACAGAAGACACAGAAATTTTATCTGCACCTTCTTTTGGAAGGTGTGAAATAGGTCTTGACCTGCTTTATGTCCTGGATGATTTCTGGGCATTTTCGGTTATCTATTCAGGTATGATACCAGGTTTATCATTAGGGCACCTCCACACATTAAGAGCATTGTTGACATGCTGTTACCGCTTTTTTTCTTAGAAGACAAGGTGCACACTTAGAATTTCTTTTTATTGACATTGACATGAGAAAAATTATTTTAAAGAAAAGTGAGTTTTATACTAGGATCTTAGAGGCAGTGGATCTGCAGCTGTCCACAGTCAAGTCAGCAATAAAGCCCATCAACTGTTCTCTTATGAGATTTGATGTTTTTTTTCATGATCTATTGCAGAATTTTATGTCAGTTGGATACCACATCAAAGCAGTGCCTCCTTGGACACATTGCTGCTAGGTGCTTTGAAGAGAAGAATCAGAACTGAATATGACCCCATGTCAGAGGGGTACCTGGGACAATATCTTCAGGCAAAGAGCTCAAATCATTATAAGGCACCAAAGGAAACAACTGCTGCAATTCAAACAGCCGAAATTTTTCTGAGCATACCTGAAAGCAACAGCCATCCTAAAGCATGACAGATTATCATTACTCTTTGTTCTATTCTTCCTTTCAATATGAAATTAAATACCAAGAGACCTGGAGCTGGCATAAAGCCAAGCCCAACTTCAATGGTGGTAGCTAAGAGCCACATCACTTGGATTCGTACAAGGTCGGCACAGATATTCTGTCCTGCACATCCCCGTGGAGGGGATGAGCAGAAAATCAGAAGATTTCCCTATTCTGAAGGCAGAATGAAACACAAAGTAGTGTCTTTGTCTGTAACTTGAATTAGCATCACCAAATATAAATAGTCTTTATCCTTTCATTTACCCCATACACGCAATTCCAAGGTAAGGAAACAACAAAACACAGGTGGGCACAGTAAAACACTTCTGTGTCTAACAATGCAAATTAAACACCCCATGTAATTTTTATAAATTTTTACTATTTAATTGTCCTAGAATATAAATCGTTACTAAATACTGTTCAGGTTACTGGAAGAAAGTCTCTGCATCAGAGAAATAGAAGGATCTGAAACAGAAGCACTGGAGAACAAGAATGGCAATAACAGAGGGCAGTAGACGTAAACCACATAAACAAACCAGAACAGCACTCCACATGTGAAGACGTATCTTGCTTCTAGCTAATCCTCTGTTTTTCTGACAACAAATAATGATCTAAACCAAATTTCTGAACTGAACTTCTTGAGGCTGATGTGCACTTGCTGATCAGATTCTATATATCTCCCTTAGGCCCTGATTCACCAAGCAGATTCAAATTCCACATGTTATTAATCAAGGAATTGTTCCAATAGCTTTCTAACACTAAATATCTTTGGAAAAGGTCAGCAACAGATACCAAGTTATTCTAGCTGTCACAATTTCATAATGTCACCACTATAAAACTGGAGTCAGCTGTTTATGATTCTCAAATGTGTGCTTTTCCCAGATGTACTCTCAAAAGAATTACAGCATATATGACAGTAAAACTTAAGAAAGGATGGCTAACCACCCCTCGTCCCTAAAATGGGGAAGAACATTTATAGATTACAGAGATTTTAAACCACCTTTTAATGTCTATTTTAGTGCAGCAGAAAAGCTCTACTTTCTCCCTACTTTAGAAAAACTCAAAATCTACTGTCAACCACCCTAGTCTTCACATACTAGATAACATTTACACTATTTCCACAGTATAACTGATTTATACTATTGTAAGCTTTGAGAATGCACACTCACTTTGAGGAACACAAATTCAGATACTTTGAGTCAGTTCTGATCTTGAGGTTTTCAGTAAGACACCTGTTGGACCAAATACACTTTCTTAAAATACCCTGATGTTACATGTTCTTACAGTCCAAGCAATAATGCTGTTATCAGTCATGGAGTCTTGGGTAGGACAGAGATGATGCTTCATGTTAATTTATTAATTGATTAGAATACTCTGAAGCATTAGGACTTTTGGATCTCATTCCCAAATGGAAAGAACTGCTCTACTTCCATTTCTGTACAGGCAGCAGTAGAAAATAGAAATGGTACACTTTGAAATCTCTCCTATATATAGCACTTCACTCAGAGATATATCACAAAGGTTTTGTAGAAAACATACTCCTTTTTTCCTGCCTTAGGTGTAGATTTCCTAATTTCAGTATTACTGAGCCAAGAATTTTTTTCCTCAAAATTACCTTAAATACAAGAAACAGGATATCACGTATGTGGATAATTTCATTCATAAGGTGTTTTCCCATGGCTCACTACTTGCAACTCATTGGGACCATCTACTAAGAGATTCCACTCTTTAAGACTCCATATTTTACATTTTCAGTTCACACATTTAATGAGACATTAATATGTCTTGGCTAAAGTATGCAATAAATGAAACCCAGATTTTTAAGCATTTTATACACCTTCAGAATACTGCATACTTGTTTGGTGTCTGTGGAAAAGCAGTGCTGCTTTTGATGTCCTTAGAATAGCAGACCCATCAAAGTAAAGAATTAAAACCTCCAAATTGCTTTCCTGACAAAAACCCTTGATTTCATCTAACATTCTGCTTTCAGTGCAAAGGCAGAAGATCATCTCTTTCATTTTTCACTTTTTTTAAGCAAGATAGTCCATTCAGCTTTGCTTGGAAGGCAGCCAAATTCAGGAAAGGTTTTTTGCCTGTTGCAACTGATGAGTTAAGGGGCACAGTTATACCACCTTATGAATATTAAAAGTAAGCAACTTGCCCAAGGACTAAAACAAAGACAAAAAAACCTCAACATATATTTCAAAACCAGGCACAGTAAAGTATGGCCTTTGATCTATTTCCAGTGGCCAAGGGGACTCCCTCCCACTAGTTTCATAGCCAGCAACTCCCTGAGGCACAAACACAGGCTCAAGACCCTGTCCTAAATATGTTTTTAAAACAAAGATGATAGAAGATAATGAGAAAATATGTCTGAGAACATGTCTTGCATTGGTGTTGCATTTGCTTTAATTGGAACACAGAAAATCTAGAGCAAGTTTCTGCTTCACATCTTACATAGCTGGTTTTGACCCTCCGTAAAACCGGAGGATCACATATCAACCACAAATATTACTTTTTAAACTACCTTACAGTAGATAACTTGGCCAAAATTAATTAAGAGTTCAAGAATCCTATTTCAGGGAACCTCAGCCTTCAGGCTGAGTTATAGTGGTGCAAGACCAGGGGAGTTAAATCAGCCCTCTGAACACTTGACTGACAGCAGAAACACAAGAACCTACAGGGTAAGAGGGCATCTGAGAAAATACTCTGACCAAATATATCAAAGCATCTGGCTTTTTCCATAACTCATTTCAATGAGTTATTCAATGATACAGTAATCTATGATTTTGCTGAGATAGGCAAACAACTCCCTTCAGAACAGGCTATACTGGAAGGTACCTAGTTATGCACCCCAAATCTGTCTTTCAAACTAAATCCACAAGAGTAAGTGGGAAACAGTCAGTGGAGTCGCTCAAAACCACTCTCCCCAAACAAAAATGACACTGTAGTGCAGCCTGCCAGAATTAGCTTCTAAATTTTCTGACCTTTCTGTTTTTACCTATCTATAAAATGGAGGTCATCATTTTATCAATTGAGTGAGAAAAGATTTAATAATGCCTGTGACATTATGGAAGTGAAAGACAAAAATCTCAGAAGACATTTCTTTTTCTCATAGATATGGGGGCATTTCCTGCATTCTCATAGCCTTTCCTTTATATTAAAATGTTGCTGTGCTTTTCAATAAGTATGATGGTTTCAGTTGTATCAGTTTCACTTTTAATAGCAACTCTGTAATAACTCTCTTTAAAAACAACTCCTCTTTTTTTCTCCCTGGAGAAAGAAACTAATGATCTCCTACAGATTTGTGTCTCATGACTGACTGATATTTTTAACTGTATTCTAACAATACAAGGCAAGGTTTATACAGAATAGTAATACCTTATTAGGTCAACAGACACCACTAAAAGAGAAGCACAGTTTTGAGCAAACAAACCTTTTTCAACAGTAAAGAGTCCAAAGAGAAGGGCGTGCTTTACTGGGGATTACACCCTCTAACTTTTAATATAGTGTAATCTAAAAACTTTAGGTCATTATTAATAATTTCTATTTATGGATTCTATAGTAATCAAAAGGGCTGAGTTGACCGTAAACTCTCAGGTCCCGGGAACATTAAAAGGATGTTTTCACTGCTGAGCTATTTTATTTAATAAAATTTGAAGGCAATCATTATCTTCTACCTTCCCACCCTGGCAAAAAATTCAGTCAAAATTCTGGTTACTTTGAGACTGCAGGTCAAAGAAAATCTCGTGCAAAACCCAGACAGGCAAAAGTATTCAAGACTGGATCTATTACCACAAATGTAAGTCAAAGGTGTTACTGCTTGTAACATTTCCAAGTCAATTATATAATTAGAATCTGTACCTAAGCATATAAAATTTCACATCTCAAATTTCCATTCAGATATTACAAGCATGTAAAAGACAATCTATAGTGTAATGCAGTTCATTCTTAATATTGGCAGACAATAACTAAAGTAACTGAAATCATAGGTAAACTTCAGGACACTCTAATTCTATAGACAGTTGAGTCTGATTCAATACTGTTAAATCAGCAAGGATGATTTTTTTCTTTTTTTGGCTGAGTAAGGACTACAGGATTCAGTTCTTTGCCACCTAAAGTGGCATTTTGAAAAATGATGTTAGTTTGGTTTGCAACCTCAGCTGACACAGGAAAACGCTAAGATGAATTACTAACATTTCTGCATGAGCTCTGGACAGGATGATGCAATATGCTGAAACAACCCAAGCAACAAGAAGTGGCCCAGGAGCAAACAAATGGCAAAAGCAGCCCCTGTAGCCCACGACTGATTAACTGCCTGCACTGATAAAATGGGGAAACCCTTTCAGTGCCAGGTATTTACTTTGGAAACAAAATCTGAAACTTAACAGTCTCAGAGTCCTCATTACTGCAGTCCACAAGAATAAGTTTGTCTGTAAGGCACAAGTACAGAGAAGAGGGGACCCTGCAGCACAATCATTCAAAAAAAAAAAAAAATTAAATATTTCAACATGATTTTCAGTACAACCAAGCAACCAATTCACAGCAGCAAATAGATAGGTTTCTCCTTAGAATATCATGTCAGGCAAAGTGAGATGAAAAAGGAGTTTCCTTTCATCTTTTCATGTTGTAGATTTAACTATCAGCTGTAGAATTTGGCATAAATGTAAAGACCCTCCTGCCAGATCACACAAATAAGGAAAATGGCCTTGAAAGGATCAAAAGGCATCAATAGTGGATGAAAAAAATGAATCAAGGCAAAAATACCAATGAACCTGAATTGATACTTAGGGTTGAAAGAAAAACAGCAGCTGTGTATATCCAGAAAACACACAACAATGCAGAGACAATTTTGGCAGGAAGCTAAAAAACAATGTCATTGTCTATCCAGTATTCATTCCCTAATAATGGGAAATGAAAAATTTTACTCCATGTTTTTCAAACAGGACTAGAAATCTTAAAACTAAGCCATAATACGTCCTTACTAAAAATGTTCCAAAGCTTACATTTTTGGTTTAGGTGCAGTAGAACTTATACAGACTGTTTACGAACACTTTAACCAACCTTCAGTGAACACAGGACTTAGTGCCTCTCTTGTTTTGCACAAATTAAATAAATAATTTGGAATTCAACTTCCTGTTGGGTGTTAAAACAGAAATCAAACAAACAAAAACAAAGTGAGGCATTATTAATTATGCAAAATTTGAGCTGCAGCTCTTGGATTTTTACTTCAACTATAAAAAAAAACTGCTGTATCATTATTTTAGCAAGTATTCTTCTTTCACCAGATCAGAATTTATATATCTCCTCACATGTTGAAACAGGACTGCACTGGTCCTCCACAGGTCTCACTAGATGGTATGAAAATTCCAAATCATGGACAAGAATTCAGTTAGGCAAAGAGATCTTAACTTTTCAGTATGTCAATTCAGGGTCTCACTTAGCCTTCCTATAATACATATTACACAAAATCAAAGGAAGGCACTGTGAGAACGTAAATAGGGGCTTTTTCCTGTCATCACAGGAAAGATGGCAATCAAGAAAGCAAGCAAGCAGACAAAAAAGAATGTCTTCACTTGTGTTTCAGGACTACAGACATTGCACACAATTTTTTATTACCACTTTTAGAGCTGTCAATGGCAAGTAAAACAAATTAGGCTTCCTCTCTACATCAGGCATCAGCTGGATTCAAGCAGATCAGTAGACAGGTACCTCATGTCATGATAAAAGGTTTCCATCAAATGAACTGGTAAATGAGTACAGACTGAAGCAGCTCCACCAACCGATAAACTAGAAGCTCAGACTGAAACCTGGTAGGTTTTACATCAGTGAGAGTAGAACACATCATAATTGGTACCACCAACTCTAAATCAATATGAATAGGGAGCTGTGCTCCAGAGCACACCAAAGATCCTGCTTCCTTCATCATTCAGATGATAGATCCTGCCAGAAAATCTCCACAGTTTCCTTGCTCAGAAAGTATTCCCACATCCACGTAGTTCAGACACATTCTCTAATAAGGTATTGATCCTTAACCAGCAAGCTAAAAAACTCTAACAGACCTGTGTTTGCATGCCTGCCATATTCCCTTCTCTTTTCCTTTATTGTCAAGCCACCATGCACTATTGCCACATCAATACTACTCTACTTGATCCTTGTTTTCATTGCCTTCATACATCTGCATTAATTGTTAACCATTAAAGATTATTCCTCCCCTGCCTCTTACTACCCCACTATCACATAAAGGGTCTCCCAAATCTCCTAGTGCTGCTTCTTTCCTGTCCATTTCACTTTCCTAAAAGTGAATAAAAGCACTGTGAAGCCACTTCATTAACTGAAAACACAATCCTTTCACAACTGGTTATGAAGCTGCCTTGGCCCATCATCTCTGAGGTATTTTCAGGATACAGCTTTATAAGGTAAGCATGACTTGAGTATTTTTTTTACCTTAGCTAGGATAACTGCCTGGTAGAGAGGATCAGGCATAAGCACCTAAGTATTTTTTATCTCAAACGTTCTGATTGCTGGAACAGGAAAGTTGTGATTGCAAGACAGGGTCCTGCAGAGATGGGGCAGGGCTGTTCCTTTTCTGCCCTGAGACTCATGCTCAGTGAACCTATGTCTAGAAAAGGGTTGAGTCCTGGACAGCTCAATAAGCTCAATAAAAGGAGCTCTATAACCAGCACAGATCCCCAGGTTCGGCCCCCATCACTTGCTGGAGGGTTCCAAAGGGCTGAACATGTATGCACGAACTACATGTGAAAATGGTGTGAAAAATCTATTTTACACAAGAGGTGTGCACCAGGTAAACTATAAAAGGAAGTGGATAGGTCCCACACATTCCCTCTCTTTTGGTGACCTCACATCTGGACCATTCATGGCAGCAGGAAAGACATGAGATCTAAGGACTGGTGAGCTTTTTCTTTCTCTCTCTTCCATCTTGATTTCTCTCCCCTCATTTTATCCTGGCAAGTGCAGTGATTGTATTCTACCCCTCATTCTGTACCTGAAGTTTGTTGCAGGAGTTGGGAGTTTGTTAAAGAGAGTTATAAAAGTTGAGAGCTTGTTAGCCAACACTTCTATGACTAATTAGCTGCTGTAATGAAGGCAACTATACAATAAAGCATAAGAGTTCCCCGACACGTGGACAAGTGGTTTTTTTCAGCCCAACAAGAATTTAAAACAAACGTCATGCCTACTCTTCCAGGTTGTGACAGCTGGTCAAGCTGTTTCAGATTTTGCTCATTCAGGATTGTATCAGGAAACCCGGCAGCCTAGGGCTTTTTCCCCATCCCTCAATCTACCTGGTCCTTGATTAACAATTCAGATGTGTCTCCAGTATCTGGCTAATGGTTTGCAGTGCTTCACTCCTCCTGAAAGCCCAGGGCAGAAGAGAACTGCAGTGCTAAATGGAGGGAACTGAGGCTTAAAAACAGAACAGCATCAGTTCTCAGTGACACAGTACATGCACATTATTTATCTTCATCATCTATAAACTCTCTCAGCCCATCTGCTGGAAGCATAGTGTGGGTCCAAGTAGCAAACTGGATTCAGATCCAGGTTTCTCTGTGCTATTTGCTTATCCAGAAGACTTTAGTCTTTAGAAAATGCTTAAAGAAAGGAGCATTTCTGAAGTCCTTTCCTTCTACAAATCACACTCACATTGATCAAAATAAAGCAATCTCTCTCATCATCTGAATGCAACTTGAAACATAGTGCTCAGAACATCCATCACTAATATAGCTCCACAGCTCCAATTCTAACAGTATCATCAAAAACACTGGGGTTTTTTCATCGGGTATAGTTTTAAATATCTAGTAAAACAAGTTTAAAAAACTTGGCTGGATTGCCTGTTCTCATTAACAGGTTTATCCAACCAATTCTAAATCTGTGCATGACCTGGAAACACACAAGCCATCCAGAAAAGGAGGATCTGGCACAGGATGAATACACTGTGGTTCCACACTCCAGAGATACAGGGCTAGCTTAGGCCCACCTCCTTGGGAGCACATTTCCATAGCATAGCTTTCATCTGTTTATTACAATGCAACTTCACCTGCCAGAAGAGAGATGCTCAGAACCAGGTCAATGATCAGAACTGAAGAATGTCAGAAGCGCAAAGGTAAAATCCTCCCTGGTAAAGGAGATGAGGGAAATATCTACATGAAGAATCTCCAATATAAATTTTAGGAAAACACACTTAAGGTTCAAGACTGATGTGTATCTCTGAAGAACCACGGGAGACAGCCTGAGAGCAGCTTCATTTGGCAGCCTGTTAGCTGAAACAAACAAAAGGAACATCTCAAGGTTAATCCTGACTCACAAGCAGCTTCTACACCTAATATTTCTAGTGCTCTAAATGTGTCCCAACATATAGTTAATGAGAAGAGTTTTGCAAAGCACTATAGAGTGGCATGCATGCCCCCAGTAGGTCCAGTCCTGAAGAAGGATTGATTCTGAACAGGTCCTCATTTACAGAATCTGGCACCCCAGGGAAGGTCATCACCATTCCATGGTAACCCTGCACCAAGCAGCAGAGTGGGAAAAGATTTTAAGGAAGAAGATTAAATTGCAACATCAATATTTAAAATAAAGCACACCTTTGCTTCCTCTGGACATTGTATCTCTCAATTAGTAAGATATGAGTGATGCACCAGCTGAAAGGGAACTATCCTACTGAAGCAAAGATACAGAGGTACAAATGCAGATTCACAAAAGTCCTGAAAATTTGGATAAATAATTTAATAAGTTCTCTGCTACAGCTTCCTTTCTTGAAGGGACTGATGAGGTGAAAATCTACTCCTCAGAGGTACTAAGTACCTGTGGTATTAAAAAGGGCTGAGGAAAACACGGATTGTGATTAATTTCAGATATTAGTGTCTCTGTAGAAGTAGCTTTAATTTATGCCAATATTGAAAACAGTTCCATTTTTCTGGTAAAGGACTATAATTCTAAATCTTTTCAAGGTTGGTTGGTGGGGTTTTCTCCCCTCTTTAAATAAAAAACAGTATCTCTGTAATGGAACTTTTGAGTATGAGAATGACTTTTGCCATTCTTAAAGCAGCATGGTAACGAAAGGTTACACACTGGCTCCTCTTCCCTTGTATTTAACAAAATAATGTGGTTCAGAACAGAAGAGCTCAGCTTAAAGGTCACAACAAAATCTATTTTTCTTCACTGTATTATTATACAGAGTATTTCCTTGGAATCATATTCCATGCTAAAGCAGAGTGAATGGGTTTCAAAATGAACATAGGTAACACATCATACATGCGGTTTTCTAGACACTGTGACACTATCACCTTAGTCTCTTTTGGAGTGAGGGTAGAGAGGACACTAAACTTCACTAGTCAAAAAAAAATGTTGCTAGAAAAGTGCCAGAACACCTAAGGAAGCTAAATATCATAGCAAACCAAATCAACACCAATGAAAGTCACATATAATGACTTTAAAAGCTTTGGGGAAGCAACTCACATATTCCTGGTTGGAGTATTTCTAATAAAAAGCAATCAATAGTTGTAAAAGGGGTTATTGTATTGTCTGTTCCCAGGCCTAAACAAAATTTCCAGATGTAAGTCCATATGCCATACCAGAAAAAAACAAACTTTTTTTGCTTATCTTCTCAACTGAAAGAGCATTAGAGTGTTAAGTTCAGCCCATTCCTTTCGTTTTGATTTTGTTCCTCTGCAATCAGCTCTGAGCAAGAGTTTGAGTCAAGAGGACAATTACTAGAAGTGGGGTATTTTAAAGATTTTCTACTGACTGAGGATTAGCATAGACCTTTATTGCCTGAAGAAACCTTAGTGACCAATGCTACTAGTTATGGCTACCAAAGAGGGGGCTGTGGGGTAAACCTTATTCCCACCTTTTTCTTTTCTTTTGAAAAGGTTGCCCCCCACAGAATGTTGTGACAATGCAACCTAGTGAATAAAAGCGGTAACACTGAGATTTTAGACAAGGAAATGGATGGAGAACCTCTTTGAGTCTTTGAATCCTTCCAGTTTACAGACATCCTGTGAAATTCACCTTTTTGCTCTCTTTATTTCCTAGTTTCAGATATACTATGAGACCCTAAATAAAGCAAAAAACCCAATCTCTCTTAAGTATGAAAGACCTTTTGTCTTCTTCACTTGTGTAAAGGCTTCTTTCTCCTCTCAACATTTAAAATAAATCTGTTTGACATGGATTGTGATTCAGCACTTTCTTTGAAGTGTGGGCAGGGGAAATCTCAGACCACAATCACCATGATACCAGGTACTCTATGAAAAAAGAGCACATATATAAGGATATGCATAGAGCATATACAGCCGTCTCACCAGAAAGAACCATATCAAATCAAAGTGATTTTAAAAAGAGCAAACAAAAGAGACACAAGAATATTCTGATGAAGCAGTGCAAACGTGTGCAGGTGTTCTTCATGTCTGATAAAAAGGAAACACCTTTTATTAATAAGTAATGACCTTTACAAGCAGTGACCTAATCTACAAAATATTTCAGAGGAATATTAATCAGCACAATAACTGAAAGTTTATATAGCAAAAATCCTGCTAGTCAACACTATACCTTGACTGAAGAAGAATCAAAAATGTGGTCTGAACTTTCACCTTTCTTATCCAAACTAAAAGAACAAACACAGCTCTTGCTATGAGCATGTAACATTGCAAATTCACACCAAAGAATGAGAACACTGATGCATAGTACTACTACATGTAGAAATGTAAAAAATAAAGAATGTAGGCTTGATTTTTATCTTTTTATCCATAATATGCAAGGAAACCAGAATCTAATCTAGACTTATCTTGAAATAAATATAAATGCTATAAAAGAAATCAAACTTAGCTCCATACCAGGCATTTTAGATTGCCTGGGTTTTTGTTTCCAGGAAACTGATAAAAACAGAAGCACCTGGTACTCCTGCTTTAAATGTGAGAAGTAAATAATATTAAGGCTTTTCTTCCTTGGATATTTTACAAGTGTCATTTTATGGGCATCAACACTTTTTATTCTAAAACAAATCTTCTATTAGTAACCTAACTTAAAATATGCATGCCTAAAAATGTGGATGTATTTGTCCTTTCTAGATAAATGTAGTAGCCAACCTACTACAAATGAGTAGCCAACCCATTCAAAGGTAAAAAAATTTTTGCTCACTTGAAGATTTTAACAAATCAAGAACAATTACTACACTTGCAAGTAACTAATCTTTTTTCCCAACTGCAGAGGGTTGGTCCATGTTTACTCATGAAATTAAGGTTCCAGATAACAGTCAATATTAAAACACGATGGAGATGGGAATTATGAAAACTAACGACAGGACCATCCTGCTAAAAGCAGTGAGTTATTTCATGTAGGGTTTTGCTCAGCTATAACACATACATAGTTCGGGTCTCTTTAAGGAAGATGAATTGAAAAGCAAATATTTTTCTTCCTCCTCATACAGGATCAGCAAAAACTGATTGGCCTCTTTCTACATGCACATTTCGTACTCAGCTCTATTTAGCATCATGCCATCTGGGCCTAATTTTTTTTTCCTTCTGACATCAGCAAGCTTCATAATGCAAGGCAAATTTCCTTTGATGCTAAGGCTAGATCAAGAAGAATGAGAAGGCCAGCATGTTTTTCCACATTTAGACAGCCAGATAAACTCCTACTCATCATCATAACGCACTGCTGAAGAGTCAAAATTTTCCTACAGAGGCTCAATGTCTTAAAAGAAAAAACAGATGCAATATTTAGGCATTGTTGTACAGTCCACAGTCAATAACTTTCGAATTCAGCAACTGTCAGCTCCTTTGATATTTACAGAGAGTAAGCTATTCCCCTTACAGTTTGTTTTGGTTTTTTTTTTTTAATAAGAAAGCAAAGACAAAGTTAGATGGCCATCTGCACACCACTACATAAGACTTCTTCCATCCCCTCTCATCATCAGCACCGCTTATCAGCATTTTTGTGACTATCTCATACAAGAAAGGTACCACCAATGAACATTCATGTTGTCAAGCTCTCAGCTTCTGGTAAAGCTCTGCCAGTTTCCAAGGTAATACCCTTCTTGATTATTGCTTGAGGTTTGTGTTCACAGACAGAACAGACTTCCGAAGACAACATTTAAATCTTCCTTTACTTTCATCATATGATTTTTTTTTTTCAGTTGTTTATAACTTTGCACATACTTTAACTGCTTGGGTCAAAGTCTGCAATCTTATCTGAATGAGTAAAACTTTTTCTTTAATTTCAACTGAAACAGTGCAATCACTGCTGACGCTCAGGTGCTTTCCCCAGGTCAAAAATTGGATACACGCATAATCTGCAGCCAAAACTTTTAACAACTCAGTAACGGTCCACTCAGACAAATACACAGCTTTTGTCTCCATCATTTGTGCACTTTGAAGATAAAGTTTTGCTAGAGAGTTGGTGTCAAAAATTAGATAGATGCCATTTCCACCAATCTATTTCAACATACACATGATCAGGAACTCCTTTATCATTGTATCTGTAAGCTGCAGTGAAGCGAAGAACCAGATCTGAGAACTTTAAGAGTTCAAAGGGACTGACTGAAGCAGGACTCAAAAAAACACCTCAATGCATATTCCTGCTGTGGAATAATTGTATGAGCTAAGGCTTGGCTATCTGAAAAACAACAACAAAACACACTCCACTCTTTACCTGCATGTCTGAAAAGTCAGAGCTTTACACAAAGGGCAGGCACAGAATCCTGTAACACTGAGAATCCCCTGCCTATCATCTCTTCCCTTTTGTTATTGAAAGGAATCTCTCCAACAATCCTACTCATCAGACGACAAGACAATCACTCTCAAAGGTCAGTCCCAAGCCCTTCAGTTTAAACTACAGAAGACAGAAGAGTAAATTGCATCATTCAGAGTCACCAGTGCAGATCCCCAAAAAAGACTGCATATTGGATGAGAAATGGAGTTCCCAAAGGCACCGTGCCTATTTGATATGGTCTAGATACCAAAACTGGTATATTTCTATACACCATTCTTGTAGTTACAAAGTGGTTTACATTAGAAAGCAGTTTCTCATTAAATTTCTCACTATATGGTATCTCACTATATGGTATGTGTAAGGCTTGAATAGCAAGCAAAAACTGTCTCCTTGCTCCATTAAATAATTCTCTCAAAGAGTTCTTCCCAACACTAAACAATTGTACTGTGACAGTTCCAACAATTTCTAGGGCATTATTAATAAAGTAGCAGCACTCTGCATTCTACATCACTATAGCTTTTCTTTGAGTATTTTATCTTTTCTTAGTAGCATGCTATCTTTGCTAATACACATGATTTATGACATTTCTGAAAAGGAATATCTTTCCTTCCTGAAAACAAGGTCTGCAGAAAGACATGCATTTTATTCCAACAGTAATTCATCTTATACTCATTCATTCTTGTCTTCTCTATTCTCACTTATTCTTCCTTGACCAAATAACAACTCTGTGCACCCTACTTTTCAGCAGAGACTTTTACCTGTTCAGGCCAGAAACAAGTTCGCAGACTCACTGTTTGCCTCTGATGTTTTACTCCTTGTTCTTCTTAAAATCTGGGGATTGCTGACAAACATACCAAAACACCTACAGAAAAGTAAAAATTACTATCAAGACAAGTTTTTGTGCACTGCAGAGTGTTATCAAAGAAAAACAGCAAATATTTTAAATGATAGGATACTTGTTGAGCATTTCAAGTGAAAGGAAATGTGCAAAGAGGAAGATGTACCTGAACTGACTTATTTCATGACTGAGAGAGGAGCTGTGAATATGGCTTGGAGTTCTATGCATTGCAATGGCAAGGTTAAAAGCAGCAAATGAGCAGCAAAATACACACTAAGCAAATTGACAATGCATTGGAGTCATTCTTTACTTGTTCTGAAATGCTACTCAAGCAGGAGCGACAGCTTTTAAGATTTATATCTGCAAATACCAGTAGTTTTACAAACCAAAAGTGGGAATGATTCAAGGATGGTTGCATCAGCATAATGCCCTGTAAAATTATCACAGTCAAAACAGCTTTGAACAGCTGGAACACATTAAAATTACTACTAAAGTGGCTGTCATCTTTGGCATACAGAAAAAAATAATAGAAAAAAAAAACCCAAAAAGCTAGATTGCTTATTTCTTCGCATTTTTAGATATACATTGATAAAAACTATGTCCATTATGGAAACCAAGATTAAAAAAGTTTTAATATTAAGCTTCAAAGGAGGAAAATGACCCATTTAAAATAAAGAGAAGAAGCAGAGTTAAAGGCAGCACACTGAAAGCCTGAGTTTCTGCTAACTATAAACCACTCCAATTCATTACTGTAATAAAATCAACACACTGTAATCTAGTATTTTTCATTCATAAACTGCAAAATCTACAGAAACATTTTCTCAGCTGATAACAATAGCATTTTCTCACTAAACTATATATGGAATACTTTGAGTTTGAGGGTACTTAATGGTATTTTTAACATTAAAAGCTGTAAGGAACAATGTGCCGCCTTGGAGTCACATGACAGGGATCACTATTAGCAAAATCATGTAAGCATCTTGCTGAGATGCAAGAGATGAAACTTAAGTGAAACAGAAACACACCCGAATAATCCAATCAGACAAAGAAGGAATGTAAGAAGACCTGAAGATGTAGTACTGGTGGTTTATAAATCCTTCCTGGTGATCACAGAAGGTGAAACCACATTGCAGAAAAACAATAACCATTACTTCTATTAGCTGTGATTCCACTTGAAAGGCTGAGTGCAGCACTGGTAATATTCACCACCAGGCTGCAAAGAGTAGCTTGAATAATAAGACTGAGAAACTGATTTATGGGGAAAGATTAGGAGTTAAACACATGGAATTTTGCCACCTAATAGTGAAGAGTGAGCATGAGCATCCATGAATATTTGATATATGGAACTTCTAAGGAGAAGGAAATCTATCTACTGTGACACACAAGAAATAGAAGTAAAATGATGAAGACCAGAAGAGAGAAATTTTTAAAAGAACTTCCTTATGGAGCTCTTCCCTCAGTGAAATAATTATACTGTGAAAATGCTTCAGACTACCACAGATAAAAGTTTCAGAAGTGGGCTGCATTGAGCATTTTCACTTTGGCAGGGATACGGACTGGCTAATACAGCCATTTCTCCTAGGTCCCTGGATAACTGCTTAAGTTTGAAGGGACAAGGAACAGCTGATGAGTCAAAGGCAATTGAGCCATGACCTATTCTACTGCCTTCCTACCTTTCCTTTCATATGCATCCAACTACCTCAGCTGCTGTTCATGCCAACTCTCTTTACATGCACATACATAGCTGCTGCTTCTACCCTTGATCTTTTAACAATGGACACAGACATGTCCACTGATACGTGCAACAACAGCACATGTATGTAACGATCTGCAGAACAAATCGATGCATATGTATTAAATCACTTCACAGCAGTGACAGAGGCTTGCAAATCAGGAAGAAAAAAAGAAATTTACACACAACGACTGGGAACCATAAGCACTGACTGCAAGGAGCCCATCAACAGGACCAGCAGCGCCATATTAATGCACCTTTTCTAGTCTTTTGATGCCTCCATGTGCATTTCCACATGAGCTGGATTCCAAATGTAGTGCAGAACTTGCATCACCCTTGATACTTGCATCCCTAATCATCCACATGGTTAGCAGTACTGGGTATGTCACAAGCCAAGCACAGGTAAGTAGCAGATACTGCATTTGGTGTTCATAGATAGATCCTTCTAATGACATAGCCCTTTTACCCTAATTGCAACCATAGCAACCCTCATAATTCTTAGGCAAGTGTACTTTGAAATTATTCTTGGGAAAAGGCAGCTCTTCAGGAAGATACAAGTTCACTGTCAAATAAGATTATTTGTTCAAACCACATCCTGGACTTGTCACTGCTGATATGTACAATGTCAGGGTAATGATATATAGTAAAGCTTCCAAAAACATTCTGGTTACACAGAGACTCTTAAGAGAAATGTCTTTCAATTTATTTCCTGCATCACTCTAAGTGACTGCTAATCATGAACAGAAAAATAAGGAATAACTTGTAATCAATATTGAAGTATGCTTACTTTTTCCAAAAAAATACTCCAACTGCCTTATTAAAGAGTTAAGGCCTCTAAAATTACTTACCCAAAGTGGCCCCCTTAAAAGCCTGTCTTCCCTAATCTATGTACAAAATATTTTGGTGGAGTTTTTTTCCACTTACAATAAATGTTACTCTAAGTGGTCAGACACCTACAAAAACGAGCAATTTAAAAGGCAAAACAATTCGAGATATGACACTGCTGTTCAACTCAACTCTGGTTGGCAACCACTTCCTCAAAAACAACATTTTAAAGCCAATGTATGTTTTGGCATGTAGCTACCTTCATACACATTGATATGTAGATATTCAATTATATATCTTCAATATACATATGCAGATATCCAATGCAGAAGTACTGGAATTCACTCACATTTCAGGTATTGAGACGTAAGCCTCCGAAATCAAGACAATTGCCTGGTGTTACAGGGTTTTCTACTTTAATCTTATCCCTCCTCATGCTCATATCAAGTAGATGTCATGGTGTTTCCAGCTCTGTAAGCTTACAAAATAGACACCAAAATCCTGTTAGAATAGAATTTTTACTGTGTGATTCATGTTTATTACCTTAGTATACATTTCCGTAACATTCAAAGATTACCTATGCAGATTTATTGAAAATAGGTATTTTAGAAACTAATTATAACCAAAAAAAAATTTAAAAATTAAAAGAAAAAAAGGCATAACAATTCAAAATTTTGGCTTACTAAAGGGGAAAGAGACTTCAATCTGAAAAATGTGCCTACTTCAAAATTGTTAAGCTTCACAGTGATGCCAAAAGATGACTCTACAAAAACAGACAGAAAATGCTGGAAAGCCTATTGCCCCTCACCCCTCACTGTCTAACGGGTGGCCAGCTAGGGTGTTGTACAAACCCAATTAGTGAAAATCAATTGGTGAAGGAACTTGTGATGTATATTAGATATTTAAAATGGACTTGTATTTTTATGTACTGCAAAATAAATTTACGAGACTTACTGTCACACCAGCTCAGCGAAGTAATTCAGTAAACTTCAAGAAAAATGGATATGAATATGATTCAATGCCTACAGAGACACTCTACAAAACTTGTGAAAGGATAACATATTTGGCCCAAAAATGAGTCTCTACTCATAGTTTATAGAAGTTACAAGAACTATTAAGTCAGATGCTTTAAGTCTCAGACCCAAAACTTCTTAGGAAATCCATGCTTTTTTCCTTATGAGCTGCATTATAAGAACCAGAATACTAAATTAATTATTATTGGTAAAGACACTTTCCTCAAGGTCTCCTATACTAAACAATCGTGAAGCACAGTCCATCAGAAAAGGTGTGTTTCTTTCTTTCCTGATGGGCTTACTCTTCATAGCTGTTTTACAAAGAACACTGAAAGCCAAAACACAGGCACTGTCTTCCCCAATATTCATGTGATATTGGAAAGGGGAGAACATAGTCTTTTCATCATTTAACTCCTTCAGAAATGAAAATAGGGAGAGGAAACAGGTGTCACTGGAAGAGAATTGTTTGGTTTTCAGTGGTTTATCATGCTTGAATTGTTCTCCTTCTAGCAGGATTTCTTCATGCATTTTCCCTACAGGTATATAAAATTATGGTCAGGATCTCAGTATCTGATTTGCCCCAGGGAAGAAAGTGAAGAGCAAAGCAGGTATCTATCTTTATTTCTGCTTGGCTGAGGTTTTTCATACCTTGTGCCAATTTGTTCATGTAGGAGAAACAGAAGAAGAGCAGTAGCAAGCATGCCCACGGGTAAATCTAATGGTTGGAGAGCAGCAGGTCAGGAGATCTATTGAAACATGACAGACAAGCTTTACAATCTTCCTTGAATGTCAGGTATCTGAAAACTAAGTAACATTCACATATAATTCTACATTAAGCATAAAGACTTATGCTGTTTCACAACAGTCTAGAAGCAGTTTTCCAAGGTTGTATAGGGAAACTGAGGATCTTTCCTACTCCTTGCCAAACAGATTTTCCTTCCAAGGCCAAAGTTACCAATATATGGGAGATAAGCTATAAATCAAATAATGGATCTACACAGCTTCACCACATATGTTACAGTACTTTTCATGTCACAGACAAATGTTCAGTCAACATTTGTGTTAACAGCATTACTCTGAAATGCCTAGGGACTCACTCATGTCACAGTGGCATCACTGAAATCATAGTCATAACAGGAATAGCATTTTTAATGTCATCTAATTAACTATTTTCTATTTTTAAAAGCACAGCTCTTCTACCCAATTTCATTGCAAGAAAGATTCTTCAGCGGCGTGGGACATACTTGCATGAATAAGTAATGACATTGAACAGTAACAAAAGCACATTACCCAAAGTTCTTTCACTGGTGACTTCTTTTTTGGTTAAAATTTCTTCCCAACTAGATGAATAAATTATATACCAGTGTTATATAATAGAATTTTTTCCCTCATTCACCTAAAGTCAGGAAAATACAAAGTCCAAAGTGAAGAATCAAATACATCTCCCACTGATATATCAGCCAGGTGCAACTCTTGTTTTAAGAATTTTGCTTAATTTTTTCAACTATTTCTTTCCACTGTGATCACAGCTCTCATTTTTTGTAACTGGAAGTAAACTTCCGTTTTCACTAACCCTTAACAACTGAAACTCCTTAATGTAAAGAAATTTTTAAAAAAATGACAAGCCATTTTTGCTGCAAGTCTTTGTCAACAGGTCACATGATGGATTTCTGGATTAAAGCACAAAACACGGCCTTTCCTGAGTAGTCACACTGAGGAATAACAAATTTCAGCTGCTTGGTAAAGCTGATCTAAACCACAAAACCTTCATGTGGTCACCTAAAACAGGTAGGTCCTTCTTGGAGCACCAGGATTTCTAAGAACTGGAATATAAACATACCTCTGAGAATAGGCTCAGGTCCCCTGTCTTCATAAAATGATATGGATTTTGTCACAAATTTTACATCCATTTACTTAATTTTGAACCATTACACTTTCAGGGGCAATTGCAAGACAAAATCATCAACTTTCTGTCTGCTGGAAAAACACGGGAAGGAAAAAGGCACTAGGCCTCTTAAGGTGTTAAAAAAACCCCCCATATTTAAATGCAGCAATATTTCTTCCATTTCCCACTTCCCCGCCTTCCCACTTCCAAACAGTGATCAGTTTGGAAAGCCTGACCTATACAAGCATCTATGCAGGCAAATACCGAAGTAATAAGAAACAAGTTTGCAGCCCTCTGCTTCTTGAATTCCAATGCAGGTTTAGGGCACTAGGTTACAAACTCTGTGAAAGAGAGGTTTTCTTCACAGCTCCTGGAAAGTAGACATTGCACAGATAAGCAGGCTTCAGAGAATGGCACAGGGGATGCCTGAAGCTAGTGTTCTCATTCTTGCCACTCGAGAAAAAGTGCTTTAACAGCTGCTTCTTTAGTAAAATTTGTCCTAAATATAATTGTTTAAAAATCATAGACACTCCCTGGGGAATTTTAGAGGCCAGAAATGCAAGATCTCTCTGCAATATAATTATTCTGATATAAGATGACAGAGTAGGAGGATGTCACTAAACTGGAGGGGCAAGGATTTGACAAATGGACCAGTCAGCAGATAAGAAATTGACTGGATGGTCACACAAAAAGAGTTGCAGTCAATGACTCGATGTCCAAGTAGTGACCAGTGGCAGGTGGTGTCCTCAGGGGTCAGTATTGAGATAGGTGCCATTTTAACATTGCTGTCACTGACAAGCGGGATTGAGTGCACCCTCAGCAAGTTTGCCAACTACACTGAGCTGTGTGCTGAAGTGGACGTGCTGGAGGGAAGGGATGGTATCCACAGGGGCCTGGGCACACTTAGAGGTGAGTCCATGAAGTTCAACAAGGCCAAGTACAAGGTCCTGCACCTGGGTTGGGACAATCCCAAGCACAAATACAGGCTGTGTAGAGAAAGGATTGAGCCCGGGGGAGAAGGACTTGGGGGTAGTGGATGACAAGAAGCTTGACATGAAACAGCAATATTTGTCTGCAGGCCAGAAAGCCAACTGTGTCCTGAGCCACACAAAGAGCAGCACAGCCAGCAGCTCGAGGGAGGTGATTCTCCCCCTCTACTCTACTCCCGTGAGTCCCCACCCGGAGTGCTGCATCCACCTCTGGAGCCCACAAAATAAGAAGGACATGGACTTGAAGCAAGTCCAGAGAAGGGCCAAAAAGATGATTAGAGGGCTGGAGCTTCTCTCCTAATGAAGACAGGCTGAGAGAGCTGGGTTTTTTGGCCAGGAGAAATCTCCAGGGAGATATCTGAGCAGCCTTCCTGTACCTAGAAGGTATCTACAGAAGAGCTGGAGAGGGACTTTTTACAAGGTCATGCAGTGATGGGACAAAGGGATGGCTTCAAACTGACAGAGGGCAGGTTTAGATTAAATCTTAGGAAGAAATTCTTTGCTGTGAAGTTGCTGAGGCACTGGAACAAGTTGCCCAGAGAAGTTGTGGAGGCCCTATCCCTGGATGTATCAGACAGGGCTTTAAACAACCTGGTCTAGTGGAAGGTGCCCCTGCCCATGGCACCTCCCGAACTAGATGGTCTTGAAGGTTTGTTCCAACCCAAACCATTCTATAATGTTTATCTAGCAAAATGAAGAGGCACAAAGGTTCTACTTCAGCAGAGTTTGAGGTTTCTACGTATAGTCAATATGTTTCTATTTGAAATTATGACTTTGTTTAAAAGAGTATGGCTAAAAGTATGTGCAGGATCAGGTGAGTACTGATCATGCAATTCTTTGACTATAAACTACAAACCTCCAATTAACTTCAGCAGTGTAGTGCAAAGCACACTGTTTTTAATGATTTATGTCTCTTACAACCAAAACTAAGAAGGGATAACATGCAGATCCCTGCATATCATCAAAAGTATTTAAGGGGAAATCAGGTGTAAGATTATTTAGGTCACATCAAATACATTGTATACATGACATTCCCATTTTTGGAGGGTTAAAAAAGGTCAGACAGAACCTGTAGGACTTGCAAAATCTATGAAATCCTTTCCTATTCAAGGAGCTATGATCGTAACATGAAATATATAAACAGAACTGAATATATTGCACAGGCAAATAAAATTATACCAATTCCAAAGTTATTATACACTTTTTTCCTATTACAAAGACAAGGTTGCTCTGCCCTATATTTTGTATACTACTCGCCTTGAGAAATGTCAGGATATGCCTCAAGTCTGAGGCTAATTTTCAGGAGGTGCAGTCCCACAACTTAAAGCCACATTTTAAAATCCAAATATTTCCAAAGAGAAATGACAGATTCAAGAATCAAACCAACACTTGTAATTCAAGTAGGAGAAAAGGGCTTGGAGTATGCAGGCATTTTAATTTCAGGGACAGAAAGGATTCACTCGACAGTATGATTTGCTACACAGTATGATCTGAATACAAGTGCTATTATGGCTGAGAAAATGGTATAGAATAGAACAGCCTTATTTTCAAGAGGAGATTGAAGGTACGTCAGGGGTCAGACAGTCTGTGTTATTTTCCATCTTTGACTTAAAAAGCTACAGTTAAACAAATGATCAAACCAGCTCCTTGCTTGAAGAGAAGTGGAACTGTATTCAACACTAGAATTTTGAGTTTGCTCCTACTGTGTTCTACTTAGGTATGCATTTTGTCACTTAATATTGAAGCAATTTCTTTCCCTGACCATAAACACCAGGGTATTTCACCTCTGTTAAATTAGTTATCTTACTTTCATCCAAAACATAGTCTCATCCACAATGATAGAGTTCCTACATATGGAATAAAAAATTTTCAGACATACAAAGATCTTCCCCGCTCACTTCCTTCTGACTACAATCAACAGTTAGAGCGTTTCTTGGAGTGTTTCTCTGCACCCAGACCCTACCTCATACATGGCTCCTGCCCCCAGGCTTTCACAGGAAAGAAATGTGAGCAAGCAGATGAAAAACAAAGCATTAATCAGCCACCTCCCCAAAACGAGACAGTGAGGGAATCAGGGCTGAAAAGCACATCAGCCAACAAACCTGTCTGTCCAAGTTAAGACTTTGCCTATGGTCTGTGCAGAAACAGGTTCTAAGCCTCAGAGGAAGCCCTCTCTTTAACAACCCCAAGCTGAATTGATAATTCACTTTCTTTTGTGGGCTTTTACTTCAACAGAAGTACACAAAAGAGGGGAAAGCAATAAAACTCTCAGCCTCAAACCATCTGCCCAAGACACACTGCGTTTGGGCTTCTCTGGACCATGCAAAATTTAGCCTAGACCCCAGGCCCTCTGCTTGAGCCCATCCCCACAGCTTCCTTTGAGATAAGAAACAAGAGTGAACACAAATAGCACACCATAATTCTTCCCAAGCAGAAACAACACCTGCAACAGAGGGGGTTCAGGCCTTTCCTTCACAGTACAGAAATATATCTATGTTATCCTGGTACTATATATACACTGAAGACTAGGACTTTACATTAGACTAAGTAGGAAAAAAAAAGGTCCCCATGCTTTTAGAAAAACATGTACTGGAATATAAAATGGTCTGCAAATTTGTCAGTTACATTGATTTTTTTCATACTATAAAAACCTTTATAAGAACATTCAAGAATTTTGAAAGTGGCATGCTTCCTTAACCTTTAAAGTGTATGTATATGTGTATATATATATATATGTAGAATATTTTAGTATATATAATACACACATTAACAAACATCTGGCATCAAAATGAAACCCTTAAACTTGATGTTAATTAAACACCCAGGTCAATTTCATACACTCATTTGTTTCCATTCTGACTTACTCAAGCTGTGGAGAAAACTTTGTGACCTTATCAGAACCCTAAAACCCAATTATTCACCCAGTTATACTATGTTAGTGTTAGTCCCCTGGTAACATAGATATTCTTTGTGTCAAAGTTAGGAATCTCAGAACAAGCTACATGAGCCTGTGACATTTAAGGCTTCAAAACTCACTTGTTGAAAATTTACGAATGCTCATATGCCTCTGCATATGGAGATAGTGTTTTTCCATAGGACATGGAAGGACACTATCTCCATATCAAAACAAAACTTGCATTTAAACACATTAACTCATTATCAGAAGGAATTAGCAATTGAGAATTAACGAAGCCTAGACACTTTAGACTCAATTTGACTAAAGTGAACCTCTTTTGAAGGACTTAAAAATCAACTGGAAAGGTGACAATGTTGTCCTCTGAAACCAAAACTAGGTTTGTTGCGGTGACCGAGCCCACTCGCAGAGAGAATGGCATTCAAATTCATCCATGGGTGAATTTCCCCACCCAGGACAGTGGTCCTGAGGGCAGTGCTGCAGGCAGCACAGCTATCTGAGGGCTCAGCCCCCTGGATGCCACTCTCCCGGACATCTCCTCCCCAGTTCCAGAACCCTCCAAGTTTATGTATTCCCCATTGGTTAGTTTAGCTATGTTCATGTATAAGTTCTGTTTAATAAGCAATTACTTTCTAGAAGGTTCTTGTCAGCTGTTATCCCCATTAGTCTGTTCAGCTATGTTCCTCCCTCTGTTCCCCCTCATTGGTCACCTGTCACCCCTCATCATTCCCTTATTGGTCTGTTCCCTGAGCCCACCCCTGAGACACCCCTCCTTTAAAAGTATTGTGTAACTTCATCCCATCGCCACTGTGGGTGTGACTTTAAGCTGATAAAATGCGACACCGTTGCCTCAGGTGGTCCTCTCTCGTCCTTTGTCTCCTCCTCTCGAATTATGACACCTCAGACTGCAGCCTGCTCCTTAGAGAGCCAAAAGGCAGAACCACTGCTGCTTGCTGAGGTGATTCCCCTAGACGGAACACCGTGCAAGTGTCACCTGCCAGGCCTCCGGGCAGCCGAGCAGACAGCGTGACATAGGATAACTGTTAGAATTATTCTCCTCTCAAAAAACACCACCACTGTGGTTGTCAGCAGGTCAGGTATCATTTTTGTGAAACTGTTATGTTTGTGATTCTCATAATGGTTAATTGACTTGTCCCTGACTTCTCTTTAATTCCATTATCTGTGGAAAAATACTTTCTTAAAATGAGTAAACTGAATTTTTGAATAAGGAAGACTAGTAAAGACACAAGGGAGGAAGTCATATGGAGCTATGGGAGAAATTGGAAAGTCTCTTACTAGAGGCAGGTTTTTCCCCTGAAATACTACTTGCTGAGTATACTACCTTCTGTGCTGATAAAAATGGACAAAGGCCCTCTGCAGAGTCTTGTAATATTGTGATTCCTATACGTAGCTGAGCAGCTGCTACCCTCATTAAATTAAAGACAGTAGCAAAATGCAATCGATCTTAATTTGTACAGTGATGAGCTTTGAATAGATTGCTAATTGTCCTAGTAGACATTGATTTTATGTTTCTCCTGTGATTCTTCATTTCTTCCCTAGTCTTGTGACAGACATGAAGCACAGGAGACCAGGAAACTGCCACCCAAGGATATGGTGCCACCTAGAATATAAATTCAGGCTGGTTTATTTTATATGCTATAGAAACATCTCAATTTTTTTCATGACAATACGACATTTATAACTCAGAATTACAAATTCCTTTTGACTACAACCACCTGTACTATGCCTCACGCATGAACAGAGATACCTTTTTTTGGTATTGCACATTAAAAATTAGTGTAACTTATCACAGACAAGTGACCAATTCAGAAATCTAAAATAATGAGACTATGAGCATCTTGGCTTCAAATAAGGTGAAAAAAAAGCTGTGGAAAATGCAATTGGAATGTAAACAGGTGTTCCTACATAAGATGCATATTCGTCCAAAGATATAACAGATAACAGAACATATTCTGGGTTAAATGTGTCATCTTAAGCCAATTCCTATCAGTTTCATTTGCATAGGCATTTTATCACCATGATGCCTGCCTCAAAAAATGGTCAACAGGTACATCATGTATTTATCAACAAGCAGAAGACTGAGAAGGAAAGGAGAAAGAAATAGTGACCATTTAGCAGTGCTTGTAGCAATAAACTTCCATCCATGTGCAATATGAAAATGGTAGAGTCACTGGGATTCAAAGAGCAGCAAAAGCACTCAACTGTTCAAAGTCCTCATGTAAAACTTACATCAATGTCATAAACCCTTTGCCACACTGACTTGCAGCCATCTCCAAGGAATATGATGACAATCACACCGAGCACATCTGTGCACAGAACAGATAATGGGAGAGGGATGAATGGTTTAGTCCTCAGAAGCAGAAAAAAGTCTTCAGGCTTAAGAGGCACAGGTGCACCAGATCAAATATTAATTGAATTTAGGTACTTTGGTCTTTTCAAGGGCCTAGACACAGCAATCCTTTCAACTGTGGTGCTCAATTTTTAAGCATCTTGAAACTACAATAAATCACATGAGCCCCAAGGTGTTTTTCTGTTTGTCCCTTAATAACACAGGTGGCAATTACAAATATATAGAGAGGATTAACAAATCTCCTCACACAGACCAGACCTTTGAAAAAGCAAAATAGATGCCTTTACCCTAAACCCACTTGGGAGTGCAATTCAGGCATCTTGCTTTCACATTGTTAAAAAAAAGTGGCCTCCCCCATTTGAAATTCACAATCTTTAATAGCAAATAATGCTTTGAAACAGTCCAAACAAAAAAAAAAAAAACAACATGCAATTCTCTTAATTTGCAGTACAGCTGGCAGGTGGTCTAGCTACTCAACTGCTACAAAAGTACAGCTTGCAGGGATCCTTCTTACCCACCAATTGCTACAAAATGCAAAACTCTTCAGTTGTAGATGTTTCAGTTTAGAAGGAAATAATAGCTTCTACAAGACTAAACATAGAAGCACACACCCCAGACCTACTGATTAGGGTAACAAGCTGGATTCCAGTCCCTGCTTAAATAAATGCTTGTGTTTCACTAACAAGGATCTATATAATGCTCCGTCCACAAACAGTAACAGACATCTAGTCAGTGCACCACAAATTGTAGTATTTAGAGAGGAGCAGCTTCAAACTGAAAAAAAACCCCAAAGCACCCTCAAACCACAAATCATCTGTAACTTCACAAACAGGAACTTTTACTGACAAAGAAAATGAGATCCAGTCCTCCTATATTCCAGAAAGTAGTCTGTCTAACCACTGCTTGCCAGGCAGCTCCACAGAGAGAAGTGTGGGTTCTGAACTACAGTAAAAATACCCTGCCACAATCGGAGCTAGGCAGCCCTACAAGGTAAGCATCCTAATAAGCACCGAGGACAAAAATACAGCTGCTAGTCTTTTAGTTAGAAGTTTGTACACCAGGACCCCCATATTTGCAAGCAGAACCCTCCCCACACATTATACAGGATACCTGTGTGTCCAGTTTGAGATAGTGAATTCCAGAAGGAAGCAAGAAGTTTTAAATTATTTTACTAAAACTTTATTATGATAAAGGTTGTGACAATTAAATTTTCTCATCAAGTTGAATGAAGCTTTTATTTTTTTTTTTCAGTATTTTAGAAATGCCAACATATTACCAAGTAGCCAAGAACAAGCCTCACAGTGTTGTTTTCCTCAAAGAACTCAATAAAAGCAGAAACAATACAACTTTCTTTATCAATAATCAAATGTCTAGAGCTTAGAATGTTTGGACTGCATATCCTACAGTACCTATAACAAGCGAAGTTATGAATTTGGTGGGAAAAAAAAAAGGCAGTGTTTGATAGAAATGGCAATGTTGAATGACATCAGTATTAATGCACTTGTAAATAAGTTGTATCACCCAAGAATGACAAATAAGGTGTATCTTACCATCTCTGGCCCCAAATTAGGAAAATCTGGTTTTAAACTAACCATCAAGATACAAGAAAATACATTACTTCATCCAAAATCAGATAAAACCAGATTTTTCTAGCCAAGTCATTGCATCAATCTTCTGTAAAGCATCAAGAGCTTTTCTCTCACTATGAACAAGCCATTGTTTTGACAACCTTTTTAGACATGCTGAGAAGCATTTTTTAAATAGCAAGGACATTTTAATTGTGGATGACATGAATCAACTATGTGAAAGAACAGCTGCATCTTCAGATGACATGAGGAAAAGCGTGATCTGGATGCAAAGGAGGGTAAAACATTCTTTTATTGTACATTTACTATTTTTCTGCAAGTTCTACTTCAGAAATTTTACAAAAAGTTTTACCAAAAGAAAATAAGGTGCTAGGGGCAAAGCTATTTTATGTGCATCTAGACCCTATGTTAACCCATTTCAAAGATTGTCTAAAAAAAATGAGTTGGTTTCTGTTCACCAAAGCCCAGTGCTCCCCTGAAGTTGGGGATAAGAGAGCTCAGTGTCAAATTAATCTGATTTAACGAGTCTAAAAACTGAGCCTTCTCATTTTATATTTTATAATTGGAAGCAAACACTGGAGTACAAACAACTATGAAACTCAGCCTTTGCAGTTTAGGCATATTCTAATTATTCTTGTAGGATTATTACTTGTGTCTTATACAAAAGTTCTCAGATGTAGGAGGAGGCCTCAAGAATTTAGACAGAAAGTGAACTACAAAGCATACCTTGAACACAAGAACTGACATCCAGCCTCTGGCATGCTGCCATCAATAGTTATTAGTGCTTGGTACTTCAGATACCACAACAAATGCGAAATAAGAAGGCAATGTATGCACTCCAACTAATATTTGGTGATGTGTACACTGTTGTTCTAGCCACTGCAGACACTGTTCTCTCCTAGGCAGAGCAGTGACATAAGGCCACCATTTCCCATCTTAAGTTACTAAGACACAGGAAAGGATTACAAGATCTTTAAAAATAATTGTTGAATGTACTATAGTGCAATTTATAGAACAGTGAGAGAACTTCAAACCTGAAAACTCAGCACTTCCAGTTCAATCTCGGCTGGGAGTTGACCATGGTAAAACCAACAATTGTCTGGTGAATGAAAGTAATATAAACCAGTTCAGAGGTATGAAAAGAAATGTTACACAAAGGTGTGTTAAATTTAAACTACACGATAAAATTTATGTAACTTTAAAAGGAGGGAAAACCCTTCAGAAATTCCAAGACTTCACCAGAATAGAAGTATTTTTAAGTGACTTTTCCTAACCTAAGACATTGCTACAAAGCACATAAGGTAGACAAATGCAACATAGATAAATGGCAGAATAGGCCAATGGCATATTTTTGAGAAGTATAAAATATCTCCAGAGTGAAAGAAGAAGAGTTTGGAAAATCAGTTATAAACAATAATTCTACTAAGATGATGGAATTTATCCACTTTTCTTTTGGAAATTTTCAAAATACTCTTATACATCACTCAAATCTCAAATTCTTTCTTATAATATTGGATTCTCCACACAACAACAGACCTTAAGTAAGCCAGCATTTTTACAACTTTATTTATTGAAACCTTACTGCCAGTTTTTCAGGAGCTTGTAAAACCAAGATTATACCCAGAGAGAGAAAAGTCAATTGACAGTCAGGCAAAGGAGACCACCTCTGTAGAAAGCAGAGACTAACATGGCTGATAATATATATAGGACCATAATTGGCTCATCTTCTAGCAACACTGAAAAATAGAGAAATAAAATAACTGACAGGACAATAGTGGAAAATCACTTTCTGTACTGTTGTGAATGTCTTGTCTAAAATGTTCAAAATACAATCAGCTTCTAAATTAATTCAGCCTGGCACAAGCAATCCATAATTGATTACAACTAATTCTCAAACTGAGAAAAATAGACTATTCCCACAACCTGTATGCATACTATTTATCAACCAAAAATCTTCATGGGCTATCAAGATTAAATTTTCAAAGCACCTTCTTCCAATGACAACTGATTTTTTACTTGAAATTTAGTTTCCAGTACAAATCTCAGCACCCTTGTCCAGCTATGCACTAATATGGAAAATGCAGATAGGCAAGAGGCTTGAATTTACATTTTTTGCAATTTCTTCTCATGTGATGAAATGCCATGGATACAAATTACAGGGAGAAAGTTACTAGATCAGACCCCGGATCTCTGAATATTTAGCGCCGTAACATTCTCTGCCTTGAAACTATTATTTTCAGGTTGGGGAAAGAAGCTTCTGCCTTAAACTGTAAGAAGATTCCCCTAAGGAAGGGCAATTGTGTCTAAAAACTGCTTCCACCACGGCTAGTCCTCTCAGTCCCTTAAAGCAGGGGTGAAAATCCTATTAGTTGGCTTATGCCTTTCAGAGCTTCAAAAGGTATCCTTTGAAGATTAAAAAAAAGTTCTGAAGTGACCAGTTACGCAAAAAACAGTTTTAAATGACATGTTATTAGCAATAGCGCATTCTTCCAGATATTTGGTAAATAGGGAAGTAATCAAAGATGCACAGGGATCTGAAAAACATGCCAGTGAAGTTAAGGCATTTCCTACTTTTGCTTCAATACAATAGCTTTTGCTACGTAAGCAGGAGTATTCAGTTGGACAGCTTCCCTCTGAATCATCCAGCACTGCACAGCACACTTTCAGGCTTTAAAATCTCTCATTAAGCTCCCACCAACTTCAATACCCCATGGATTTCAAGACTTTTCTACTGCTTTCTGCAAGATTCGCTTAATTTTCAGTCCCAGAATTAAAGAGTATGCTCACTGCTCCTGCAAGAGACAAAGAATAATTAGGAGAACTGATCAGGGTTTCAGGTTGTCTCAGCGATATTCAACCATATCTGTAAATGTCACAGTGAAGCATACTGAAATACTATGTAACCAAGTCTCTCCCTTTATCTACTAAGAGAAAACAAACCCAAAAGATATCAAAATCTGTAACCATTTAATACTAAATGAAATAAACAGCGAGCCACCAAACCAAAAAGGGGGATGTTAAAATTTTAAGTTTCACATGAAGCTAAGTTCAAAATGTTGATGCAGCTTTATCCAAATCAAAGACTTCATTTGACACGGTACTGATAGATTACAGAGGAAGATTAGTAAAAATTATGTTTCAAGTAGGTAATTCATAAAACATTTAGAAAACTCCAGCAGTACTTAAATAAGTAATAAGGCAGGGAGGTATTATGAGCAGGAGGTATTACGAGAAACAGATCAATGTATGGTAACATTTCTATTTTGAAGCTGCTGTTAATTTTCATTTTGAGTGAGAAAAATATTGGAAAGCATTTGACAGTGGAATTCATTTACTAAACAAACGTAAAAGTATCTCACACATTATATTCCTCTCACCTCCAGCACTCACATTTATTTCCACTCAGTGTTGGCCACAATCCAGATGTCTAAATGGAAATGTTTACAGCTCCTCACCTATAACTCTCACTCCTTCCACTCACAGGCTCACAGCCTGGTATACGCAGTATTCGTCTTCCCCCCTCCACCCCCAAAAAAGTAAAGCTCAGCTACAGAACTTTCTCAAGAGTATTTCACCACCTCTAGATGCTGTAGTGCCAAGAGACCCAGGTCACAGAAGCCAGAACTGTCAAGGGGATGAACAGCTGGGGAAGGCTCAAGCCATCCCACAGGAACTCCTCAAAGCATGTATAATACACTATAGCCCTAGAAGCCTCAGGAGCTGCAACACTGTCCATCAAAATAACAGAAATTTAAAATCCTGATATTTTACCGAACTTGACAAGTCTAAGGTCCAACAGCAGATATCCAGCACAGCACCTCAACGATCTTTCAGAGACACATAGGCAGGAATCAGACACATGCTTCCTTCTTCGAATCAAGGCAGGTTCACAGCATGAAGTAGAGAAAACTTCAAAGCTCCTTCAGTCTGGCAGTTTAGTTTTCTGGTGACTTGAAAAATAATCATAAATCCCTAAGACCCATGGATAATACACTATACCATGGAACACAATACATGTCAAGAACCCATGGGCAAATCCCAAGAACACTCAGTAAGGTGATTAGTTTTCTAAATAATACTTTTATATATGTGTATCACCCCTAGCTCTCTGTCTGTGGTAGGTGTAGTCAGAGCAGAGCTGGTATCTGTTGAAGTCAGCATGCTTGCACCCAACACAAGTCCAGTATTCTAAAATATTATTGCAAGTTTCAGCCTGGAGTGCCTGCATGGGAAATACCTGACTTTCCTACAAGCAAAAGTACATTCATTTAGATCCTAATTCCAGCTGCTTCAGGGAAGCACAGAACATGCATCAATCTTTCCAAACAGCTACTTGTTTCACCTGTGTGACAATCACTCGACAAATTCCTGCACACCACAAAGAATTTCTCTAAATTCATATGAAAAATTAGAATTTTGATCCACAATTCCTAGAATCCCACGGAAACTCTCACAAACACAGCTCATCATTTATAGACAATATTGCCCTACAAGATCTATCTATAAGCATTGGCAACAGACTATTCCCTCTGTCTTTCCCCCCAGTTCCACAATACAGATGTAGCCTTAGCCAGAATTACTCTAAAAATATGGCCTGGTTGTATAAACAGTTACTTCAATGCCTCAGAGAAATTAAGGAAATTCAGACAAATTCTAGAGATGAAAATAGATGACATAATAAAACAGTTTATTTAATTGACCTTACAAATATTCTTGTTTTCTAGATTTAATTCCATCATTCCACAGTTCATGTTACTTATACCAATCTCTGCCTCAGTTTTAGTAATTAATCAGACTAATTTATATAACTTAATTCCTGAGACGTTAACTTTTGAAGTTTAATTGCTGACAGCTTTAGAAAAAAACACTTTCTAAACCCATTTTAAAAGCAGTGATTTATAGCATGAATAAAATAAAAACAAAAGACAAAACAAAAGTAACTGCAGAGCTAAGAGCTTTTGGTGAATGCTATAAGGCCATTAAAATGCTGTTCATAGTCTATATGATACAGTCAATTTTATCATTCTTTCTGTGAATGCAATTGCTTCCGCCAAATGTGCTGACAGAGAGGTACAAGTCCACAGATTGTTGGTGCTTGCAGAACTGTTTATCATTTTTAAATTTAGTGGTATATGAAAAAACACAGAAAGCTAGTGTGATTTACAAACCCAGATCATAAAAATGAACTTGGCTGAGGCTGTCTCTTTGAGGATTTTGAATTATGCCCCAGATAAGCCAGAAGGAAAAGGGATGAGGAACTTGTCTGGGACACAAACACTGAAGTACAAAATACGCTAAACAACAATAGGACAATGGAGACTCACCTGACACAGGAATAAAGCTGTTTTACAAAGTGAAAGTGAGGAGTTCAACATCAGAAGAAACTGGCTGTACTATTTAAAAACAATATAAAACTATCTTTCCTAAACTTCTATTATTTGGTGATAAATTAATATAACCTTATTCAATCATAATCTTTCATCTCTAAAGGAGGATTTTCCAAGATTACCAGACCTGTAGAACTCATGATTTTGCTTTCATCTGTCTTGTTATTCCAACAGATAATACATCATTCTGATTGTCCTATGAAAGTTACACTATGCATTACAGCATTAGATACAGTAGCAGCAAAACACTCTGTCACTGCCTAAGGAAGACTTTAAAAAAAAATAAAACCAAAAAAACCCATGACACTTCGCACAAAGCCACATGTAGACAATAAAATATACCCTGGTTACGACTGAAATAGCTTGGTTAAGGATCTCCTTATGAGATGAGAAATTAGGATGATCTCCTAATGAGAGGAGAAATTCAGTTTGCTTTAACTAAGAAGCTGTTCCATGTAATATGAAAGAACATGACACAAAAGGAACTGAGACAATTTCAACAAAACAATGACAGAGCTGTGTACGGGAGGGAAGCATGACAGAGAAACATGGGTCTGAGGAATAAAGCGTCTGAGAGGGAAAAGAAGAAAAACCCTGAGATGATGGCCAAAGCTCCCACAGGTCTTCAGCATTCAGGCAGATATGAATATACTTCATGAGGAAGGATCACCTTGGCCACCTGCATGGAAAGAAGCCCAAGAATCTGCATATTTTTCACTCTTGGAATTGCAGGGCTCAGCATTTGTTTGAATAAGAAATACAGAGTAGAAAAAGATGCTGTAATTAAAACAGACTTTACTTCAACCTGAATTACCAAATGAGCATTATCAGAACAAGAGCGCATTTAAAAATTGCATTAGGAAAGAGTAGCCACATGTAGCAATTGTCCAAAGAAAAGAAACTCAGGCTTTAAGCACATTCTGGGAATATTCTCATTCAAGAAAGAGAAAAAGAAGACAAAAATGAGAGATGGTCTGAGGAAAAAATACCCCTGAAGTACCCCATAAATGAATGGCACTCACCCTCTCAGTTCTCACTATTCCTGCCTAGTCAGAGATTTTTCTTTCTCTAAGGACACTGAAGAACATTTAACCTCTTTTAGAGATTAAATTCTTGTCAAAGTTGTAGAGAGTCTTTACATGAGAGGACAGATTGCAGTTTCCAGAGCTTCTGATCTGTCTTAGGTTTGAATCTCAAAGGCATTGGCCAACAACGAGGGAAGTATGAAATGCCCAGCACAGTAACACAGTATGTCAAAGCAAACATACTAGAACAAAAGCTGCTAGGGAACTTAGGAGTTAGGAGATGGAGTTGGCCCATTTAATAAGTCTCTACAAATATAAAATACGCTTTTTCAACAAGTTTTCCAAAATTTTTAAAGAGTCCTAGTTACATGCAACAACTGTGGAGCATACCAAGCTAAGTCTGCATATTATGGGACACAACACACGAGAAAATTTTCATTCTGCAAAGGCTACATCAGGCAATCTCCCCAGATTCCCTGTCTATTCAGAGTGACAGAAGCACCTTCAGGCTGCTTTAGGAATTCTGTATCATCTCTGGAGCCATGTAATGACTGCAGGCAGATAAGCACTGTAAGACTGATTGGTATGTGGGTCTTGCTTATCCATACCTGCTCTGGTAACAAATGTAGACGTCTGTTCTCAAAAGTGACAATTTTCTTTTTACTACAGATGTGATTTGAACATGAAGAAACATAGTTCTTAAGAACAAAACCTAAAGGAACAGAAGCATAATTCTATTGCAACTCCTGAATGTAAAATTTGACTTGCAGTAGGATACGGAATAGTCTGAACTATGTTTTATGTTTATAAAAGCAAGGCCCAGAAATTAAAATTTAATAGATAAATGCCCAACTTACTCTCATGACAAAAGGCCAAATTTTAATCAAGAATTAACAACAGAAACATATCTTCATCAATTTGAAGACAACTAGATACAAAACCAGCAAATTCTTTCATGTTGCATAGACAAACTTCAAAATACAGAAAGAAACAACACATCTCTAGTGTCACCACACCTAAGAAGCATATTTTCTCCAGGCACTGACAAGAATGAAGCAACAATTTCACTTTTCCATCATCTCGTTCTGCCTTTAGGATCACTCCTTTTTCCATGCCACACTTGCACCAGACAAACATGTGACCTTGCTAGGAACAGAGGAACATGCTAGGCCAGGGGAGAAAAACACTTTTGCCTCCACTAAATGAAAATGAATAACAAAGGTTGAGCCCTGGGAATAACATATGTCACAAATAATAGTGAGCACCCGCTTCCTGGGAGATTTACACAATAGAGTTCCCATGTCAGCAACTGTTTGCCTATAACATAAATTCAAATAGACAAGATTGAGGTATTACAGAACAGCATTTATCTCAAGATTTTCAGGAGAAGTCATTTCATTTCTTGTGATTCATTTCATTTATACGTTAGTGAATTAACTGGATACATTATTGATCTCTGCTCCATCCAATTTCAGCTTCTATAGCACGGACAAAGTGATCTGAAAAATATCAGTCCTCTTTTTTTTTTTGAAGCACAGGAATGTCTGATGCATGTCTGAGGCAAACATCTCACTGTATTAGACATCCTATCAAAATAACACATTCTGGAACAAGCAACTGCTTTTGAGGAATATGTTAGTGTAAAAGTCAGCTTTTCTATAGTTTTCCCTAGAATATCTAGAAAACTGTTGTTCTAGATACTGTGCTATCCCCTTTGCTTGACTGGATAAAAAGGCAAAGATGGAAGCAATGATGACAGTCTTTGCACACTCAAAAAAACAAAAAAGGAGAATAAAAAAGGATGTCAATCAGAGTAAGACTGCTATATGTCTGGGTGCCACCATCCTTCAAGCAGAGAGGGCTGCTTCAAACATATACAAGCCACAGCTGTCACTCTGCAGAACTGCACGTCTTCCACTCTAAGACAGTATCATTTGACAGCTGCTACAAATATTATGAATATCATGGACATCCTGGTACTTTCATCTGACAGTATCTGAAGCATAACAAGGAGCTAGCTATCACAAAAAATAAATAAATAAAAAGGGTATGCATGTGTGTAATAACATGAACAGCAGCAGAAAGCACATCAGGATGTCCTCCTAATGCCGAGATGGTCAACAAGCACGCAGGTGAGACTAGGATGCTGCTTAATTTTATTTGCATGGGCAGCAGGATTCCTAACTGTTTAAGAACCAATTTTCCCTCTTCCCTAAGCCCTCTCCTGTTTTAGGAATGCATTGAGTTTTAAAACCCTGGATAAAGATACTATAAACATGTTTTACTATGCAGTTGCCTCAGAGAGGGAGAGGAGCAAATGGCAGCATTCTACTTCTTTTGCAGCAGCTCTGATTAGGTCTGACAAGACCAGGGTGCCACTGAAAAAAGCACAACATAAAGGAAGAATAGAAATGTTACTTTCCCAAGAGCTTACAGTAAAGACAGACAGAAGTCAGGAAATCACTCGAGTAATCTGCAAGCCAAAACGCAACTAACTTCACACCTCTTCCACTAATTGTTTCCAGAGCCAGAGCCAACACACTCCTAGCAGTTATAGCTCCCCACAGGAGAACCAGATACTTCTGATCTCGGCAGTAATTGTGTCAGTGGATGTTCACATCCTAGATTCAAACTGTTCTGTACTGCTGAGATCTTCCTGATCGCAGTGGCTGCTGCACACCAGTGATGGCTTGCTGCACACAGAGGGTGTTCTGCAAACATAGAGGTGCTGCCAAAGTCAGCATTTTTCCTGGGGAAGGCAGACCTTGGCAGAAACAAATTGCTTTTAATGTTTAAAATGGCTGATCTCACAATTCTCCATTTTCCGGTCTTATGCGATTTTCTCGTGGGCAGCCATTCCAATTCGTCACGATAAAATTCCCACCTTCACATCGTAAGGCTATTTTGACAGCGCCACTTGCCAGTTCTACTGTCCCCAACCCGCAAGAAGCATCACCGGCCGAAGTTTAACCCGTTCACTGAAACGCGGGTGGCCAAGCTGTTCAGGCAGGACTCTTAATCACAACCGCAAATTACAGCCAAATAAAAGACGCCAATATGATTTTAGCTGGAATTCCTGTTCCAGAGCTGGAGCTCGCTGCCGGGACACGCGGTGCGCACGCGCCACCCTGCGGCCGTCCAGCGCCGGTGCGGGCTCGGCTCCGCCGGGGATCGCTTGGATCTCCTGCCTTTAACCCTTCGGGATCAGCTCTGCGCCCCGATCGGGCCTCTGCAGACAGCACCGTGTTCGTCGCACACTCACATTTAGTGGCGTGAAATGACCGCTTCAAAGAGGGCCCTCAAATATCGCAGAATAAACATGCTACAAAACTAAAAAATATACAGTATCCCAGGCTACAGTGCAGCATCTTGGAGAGATTTACACTTTGTTGGTTACAGTTGCAAAAACGGCAACTCAGTTAAATTATTGTGTTTTCTGTCCCAATCCTTGGTCCTCCTCTTAAAAGAAATACCCTGAAGCCCTTAAGGGAGAAGAAAACAGCGAAGTAACAATACCTAATCTCCCTGTTCTTCTTAAATCAAATTGCTTTAGGTTTTTTTGTTCTGTTTGTTGTTTGGGTTTTTTAACACATAAGTGGACATAACACGTAGCAAGTTTAGAAAGAGGTAGTACAGTTTCAGATGACAGGAGACATTGACAACAACCATATGTAGACCTTACCGATGTTTCATGAATTATGCAAGACTTGCACCAAATCATTATTGTTCTAAGTGTGCACGTAATAAACAAAGACAGAACTTCTTCCACAGTAGTAAAACAGAGCACTCGACTTGTGGTTGCTAAGGAATATAAACAGTGATGCAGAGAACTGCCAGATGAATCCAGCTGGGATAAGCATCCAAACAATTGTACACTAATTATTTTTTTTTAATTTGTTTCAATAGGATGACACCATAATTGGCTAAGAGACCAAACAAAGCCCACAAAAATAAATGGAAAACCAGCCCTTGACTTCTCTGGGCTTTGGTCTGTGTCACAAACTGCAACACTGACAGCCAGGAAATGAAAAAACAGAATTACACAAAAAGCAGTTCAAATTCAATCAGTCTGTCACAGCCAGAACCCCACAGAAGTTCAATATCTCTCCACTTGCTATTTCATATTTATATACCCATCTTTTATTTTTGTCTGTACATCACACAATTAGAAGGCAATTACCTAAATTATAAATTCTTCAGATCATTAAAGCTATTAATAAAATTTGACTTTCAGTGTCAGAGCATTCACGTACCAACTAAGCAAACAATTCTTCCTGACTGCATCCCAAACTCGACAGGAACTCCATTTCTATTTCAACTTACTCCATCTAATTATGAAGCCTTTCAGCAGAACCAAATACTGCATAAAGTCACCCAAATTAAAGTCCAAATTAAAGAAGGAGGGAAGAAAAAGGTATCTTGTTAAGGCACCTCATCTTTTCTCTAGAGACATTTTGCTCTCGTACTGCAGCTTTGCCTTCAGCAAGTTTTAGAAGGTTCCAATTAAAACATGTTTTGAGCATTGGGCACTGTAAAGTCTGGTGATTTCCTGAATTAAGGGTTAGAATTGTTCCAATGCTCATCCCATCCAGTATTTTTACTTTCCTGCCTCCAAGTTAACTACAAAGACCTACATACTGCAAAGAACAGCTGATTTTGCGTGTTCTTGCACTGGTTTTTTTCAGACTACTTTACACCTAGACCCCTTTCTAGCATTTTGCACTCAGGACCAAGGGCCATGGCAACCCCAGAGTGCTGAAGTCCAAAGCCACGACTAGAAAATCACACTGTGTCTCTGCACCTTTCTAAGCAGCAGCAGCTACACCATCTGTTACATGTGTTGCACAAGCAACAGCATGTGACACCCAGCAAGGAGGGACACGTCACACCACCGTCCTGCTTTTCCTTCCACTCATCCTACTCTGTGGAGAAAAAAAAAATTACTTACAGATGCCACACTTCAAATTTTAAATAAAATACTGCTTCCTTTTATGAGCAAAACCTTTAGTGGAAACATCATAAAGTTGATTAAAGTGTTTGACCATTGCTACTGAGGTGATTCTGCCCCTCTACTCCCCCTATGAGTAAGAGTGCTCGCAGCACAGGAAAGATATTGACCTGTTGGAGTGAGTACAAAGGAGGGCCGTGAAGGCTGGAGCACCTCTTCCATGAACACAGTCTGAGAGAGCTGGGGTTGCTCAGCCTGAAGACTCCAGGGAGACCTTAGAGCACCTTCCAGTACCCAAAGGGGGCTACAAGAGAGATGGAGACGGACTTTTTTACAAGTGCCAAGGGAGAATGGCTTCAAACTGAGAAAAAGGAGGTTTAGGTTGGATAGTAGGAAGAAATTGTTAACTGTGAGGATGATGTGACACTGCCACAGCTTTCCCAGAGCTGTAGATGCCCCATCCCCGAAAGCGTTAAATGTCAAGTTGGATGGAACTCTCAGCAACCTGGTCTAGGGGAAGGTGTCCCTGCCCGTGGCAGGGGGGGTGTGGAACTAGAGCATCTTGAAGGTCCCTTCTAAGCCAAACCATTCTGTGATTCNGCCCGGGCCGGCCCGGCACATGCCCACAGCGGGGGCCCGCTCGGCACCACCCACAGCGGGGCCGCCGCTGCTCGCCCTGCTCGGCCGCCGGCTCCGCGCCCTCCGCCGGTAGGTGCCCGCCATGCCGCCCGCAACGCCGCCGATCGTGAGCTCGGGATGGCCCTGAGGGCTCCGTGCCCCCGCCGGGGGGACTGGGGATGGGCAGCAGGGGGGCGTCTCGGAATCGCCTCGGGGAGGGCGGCGAAGCACTGCTCAGCTGTCCCTTAAAACACAGCTCCAGCCCGCCCTTGTGTGCAGCCAGCACCGCGCCTCTGCCGGGCTGGAGGGGGAGCGAAGTTAAGGGAGGTATTTTTAGAAAGCACGAGGTGTTTTTTTCAAAGCGGCCTTGCACGGTAGATCGTCTCTACTAACTGCCGGCACACGCGTGTTGTTGTGGTTGCTCTTTGCTCCTCCATTTCATTTCTGAGCTTTCTTTCCCCTTCGAAGGAGATGCTTTCTTGTGGCCTTTCCAGGCCTTCGGTCTTCCTGCCTGACTGTAGTTCACTATCTACTGAATCTCTATGGGCACCAGGGAAAAGGAGAGAAAACACTCATCAGATACATTTGAAAGACTATCTTAATCATCCTTTCCAAAAAAAAAAAAAAA